>JAFIRS010002143.1:0-248552 GCA_018342105.1 Gonioctena quinquepunctata
GAAACTCATTTAATTTATAGATCTTACAAATCAAAGCCAACTCACTCAGTACATCTGCCTATCTCGACGTTCTATTCACGAAAGAGAACGATTATCCTTTCGGTTCGACGAAATCACAGTTCACCTGTTTTTTCATTCTCGGTTTCTTTCCTATTTAAAAAAACTTGGAAAAAACCAAACGCTCGATAAACGCGATCGACACGAAAATGAAATGTCACGGTCACACTGTCAAAATACCATTTTCTAGGGACAATAATGAACGCACATTCTTCACGACCTGAGCGCAGTGACTACTGACCCGTACTACCGTAAAGATAACCGGAAAAGTTATGAGAAATTGGTTATGTGTAAGGACGTAACGAAAAATTCGTTACAACGCATAGAAATTTTAATTTTCATTGGATGCGGAGATAGAACCAGAACTCAGCAAGAGGTATGCGACTTGTTCAATGCGAAGTATCCAAATAGACCTATCAGGTTCAACACTCAGTAAGATTGAGAAAAAATTTAGAGAAACTGGTCATGTCAAACATATTCCGAATGCTGGACGTCCTAAAATAGAAGAAAACGTGGAACTTGATGTTCTATTGGGTGTAGAGAATAATCCTCACAATACTTCAAGACAAATTGCAGCAGACCTTGACATATCCCAGAGTTCTGTATTACGTATTCTCAAAGCAGAAAAGTACCATCCATACAAAGTACAGCTACATCAATAACTCAATGACGATGATCCCGATCGCCGTGAGGAGTTCTGTGAAATAATGCAGGATTTGTGTAACCGCAATCCACGTTTTATGAAACAAATTCTGTTTTCCGATGAGGCTACGTTTTGCCTAAATGGTTCAGTAAATCGTCAGAATTGCAGATATTGGAGTAGGGATAATCCTCACTGGATGATGGACGGGCATACGCAATACCCTCAGAAAGTCAATGTTTGGGCAGGGATAATGAACGACAGGAATATTGGCCCGTATTTTTTCGAAGGAAATCTCACAGGGGAGCGGTACTTGGAATTTTTAAGAAATGAACTCATACCTAGCCTTGCCAATATTTTTCCAAACGCCAACAATCCTATCTCACCAAATAAAAGTATTTGGTTGCAACAAGATGGTGCTTCCCCGCACTATGCTCGTGATGTTCGCGAGTTTTTGAATAACTGTTTCCCTAGGAGGTGGATTGCTAGACGCGGACCGATAGAGTGGCCCCCAAGATCTCCAGATCTTACGCCCCAGGATTTTTTCTTGTGGGGTTATTTGAAATCGAAGGTCTATGTAGATAGGCCGCAAAATCTACAAGAGTTGAAAAATCGAATTAGGATCGAAATTAACAGAATTACTCCGGAAGTTATTCGCAATGTGCAAGAGGAATGTGTCCATAGATTTGCTTATTGTCAAGAGACTGGTGGATGGCATTTCGAACATCTTATTCAACTGTTCTATTTTGTTGGATATGAAGTTATTCTCTTATTGAAATAAAATATTAATTTTTGTTCACCCTGTAAAAAAATATCTAATTAATTATTTTTATTGAATGCAGTATTAAAAGGCCTTTCAGATGAGGTATCACAAGACATCTATTCCAATTTAAAAAAATTACCGATTACGTCACCATGTCAAAACCAGTGACATAACCTCTTTAGAATATACATAAAAAATCGGCATTGACCAGCGTGGCTTTAGCCGGGGAAGTAGTTGTTTTCTGTTAGATATTCACAAAAAATAACTTCATTTTTATCGTGGATTTTTCAATTCACAGAAAAATCTTTCTATCAATATTTAATCGAGAATGTTTTTCTTTTCAACATGAATACCCCACAAGAGGTTATCTTGATGATGGAAGATAGTGACTAAAGTTCATCTTTCAGTCGCAGATGATTCCACATCTGATTTTATGAACATCCTGTTCATATTTTCACAAATCATTATAAATCAAGTTGGAAAATTTTGAATACTGAGTGATATATCATTATTTTTGTTCAATTTCAGTAAATATGTATAAATTTGACTGAGATTGTTTAAATCAGTTCTTTTATTGATTTATTGACTATTAGAATTGATATGAACCATTTCCAAAAAAATTCTTTTGGTTACAATATTCTCAGCGTCTAAAATTTGTGTGTTATTATAGTCCATTCGATGGTCTTTCTGATTAGCATGTTTCGAAAGTGCGCATGAATTAACAGTCACTCATATGGGATATAATTGCACTATTGAGACTTCTGGAGGTTTGGCCAATATATTTTTTAGAACAATCCCTACAAGGGATTCCATAGTGTGTAATTTTAAAATAGTTTCTATATTTTTTTAGCAATTTTGAAGTTTTCATTCTTTAATACATTGATTAATTCAGTTCATGGATATGTGGAAGTGATCTAAAAAGAGGAGGTTCTATTTCATTTATTATGGAGTTATCTGGGATCTTTGGAAGACCAATGAATTAGTTTCATTGAAAAGTAATTTATTAATTAGGTGTTTGGGATACGAATTTTCTAATAACATCCTTTGTAGTTCAATTAGAGATTCTTGTTGTAAACCAGGAGAGTGATTTTTAAATTCTATTTTTCTAGTCGCTAAATTTATTTTAATTATTTGTGGGTGATACGAATTATAATTTATAAATATATTACTACATATTGGTTTCCTGTACCTTTAGTGATAATTGTATTCTGTTGGATTTTGACCAGTTTCATATCTAAAAATGGTACACTGTTTTGTGTTTCTTCTTCTATAGTGAATTGAATATTCTTGTCATAAGAATTGAAAATTGACAGAATTCCATCAGTACTTCCAGATGGTATTGATAGAATCAAATCATCAACAAAATGTTTTATAAATGGTTTGTTGAATTTTACTCGTGAAACACAATTCTCTAGTAAATCATCCAAAACATAATTAGCCAAAATAGGAGTTACTTAAAAGAAAATCCTGAAATCATCATAACTAACAGTGATAAGGGCAATGTATAAAAAGCAATATATCGCAAACAGTCAAACTTTACTGGAAGATAAATCTTTTTATAAACTAATAAAATCAGACCCCACATGCACATTACAGCAAAAAGCCAACAGAATCGTTTCCAATCTCAGAGATTCCAATAAAATTTATGTCTCCAAAGCTAAATCTCTCATGATATATAATTCGGTGGCTCCTCGTTTTCACACACTTCCAAAAATACACAAACCAACACTATCGATGAGACCAATAGTATCTTCATTGATAGTCCGACAAACAAACTTTCTGGATTCTTTACTAATATACTAACGAATGCTTATGAAACAGAAAATCCTTATTATGTGAACGATTCTTTCACATTCAGTGAGTTCATTAATAATTTCCAAATTCCACAAAACTACGTCATCATCAGTCTTGATGTTATTTCACTCTTTACCAATTTACCCTTCACATTGGTTAATAAATGCATCACTAAAAAATTGGCACACATTCAAAAGTTCTGCACTCTGGATGAATCTTCTTTCATAAAAATGTTGGACTTTATTTTCGATTCTACTTATTTTGTATTCGATGGAAAATTCTATAAACAAATCTTTGGAACCCCTATGGGATCAAATAAATCTCCTATTTTGGCTAATTATGTGATGGATGATTCACTAGAGAATTGTGTTTCACGAGTAAAATTCAACATACCATTTATAAAACGTTTTGTTGATGATTTGATTCTATCGATATCATCTGGAAGTACTGTTGAAATTCTGTCAATTTTCAATTATTATGACAAAAATATTCAATTCACTATAGAAGAAGAAACACAAAACAGTGTACCATTTTTAGATATGAAACTTATCAAAATCCAACAAAATACAATTATCACTAAATGGTACAGGAAACCAATATGTAGTAATAGATTTATAAATTATAATTCGTATCACCCACAAAAATGAAAATAAATTTAGTGTTATTTATGAAAAATTGAATCTTGAAAACCTTTAAAAAAAAAAAAAGGTTTTGGAAAATTATCCCAAACACCTAATTAATAAATTACTTTTCAATGAAATTAATTCATTGGTCTTCCAAAGATCCCAGATAACTCCCATAATAAATGAAATAGAACCTCCTCTTTTCAGATCACTTCCACATATCCATGAACTTACTCCTAAATTAATCAATGTATTGAAGAATGAAAACTTCAAAATTGCTAAAAAAATATAAAAACTATTTCAAAATTACACACTAAAGTGAAAAGCCCCATAAAAAATAACCAAAAGTCTAATGTTGTATATGATATCCCTTGTAGGGATTGTTCTGAAAAATATATTGGCCAAACCTCCAGAAGTCTCAATTGTCGAATTATATCCTATAGGAGTGACTGTTAACGAAACGTTAATTCATGCGCACTTTTGGAACATGTTAATCAAAAAGACCATCGAATGGACTATAATAACACACATATTTTAGATGCTGAGAATAATGTAACCAAAAGAATTTTCTTGGAAATGGTTCATATCAATTCTAATAGTCAATCAATGAAAAAGTTCTGATTTGAACAATCTTAGTCAAATTTATACATATTTACTGAAATTGAACAAAAATAATGATATATCACTCAGTATTCAAAATTTTCCAACTTGATTTATAATATTATACAATTGTCACTGTCCTAAGAACAATATTTCATGTTCCTCATATGTATTAATTTTATTGTTTCTCATGTTAGTTAGTACATTAATACTATACCATATTGTTATTCATTATAATTTTAGTCGTCCTGAGGAAGGCAATAAACATAGCCGAAAGCTTGACGAATTTCAAAGAGTTTACTTGAAATAAAGGTCTTCAACCTCTCAATACCAATTTTCGTTTAATTAAGGTCAGTATTTCGAAAGTTATTAAAAAAAAAAAACTTCAACAACGAAGCGTTTCCGGACATATATTTATTCAGACAATTCAAATTAGAATATTGTGAGGAATCACCTCCTGAAGTTTGTCAAAGTACTTTTGAATCACCCTGTATACCGGTCATTTCATTTACTATATTATGTATAATTTGGTAAAATTGTGTTTGATATATTACTTTTGAGGTGATAGTTCTGATATATTACCATAAAAGTGTTGATTATTATTTCTTGTATGTATTTTTGTATATTTTATAATTTGACTGTCTTTAAGATTTTGTTCTTTGGACCCTATGCATCGGAGCAAACTGATCATTTGCCCTTTTACCTGTACTGTACTGTACTGTAGATAAATAGTGTAAATCTTAAGGTTAGAATGTGCTTTTGCATATCAATAAACGTTAAACAAACGCATATTCTAACCACTGGTTAATTTATTCCTAGTATAACCGGAAGAGAAAATACCGGGCCTTAGTATATTTGCATATTTTTGTAGGCATCAAATGTGATGTTTTATATGGAGTTTCGAGCAGATTGGTATATAAGGATCGTTTTTCCAGATAGGCAGATACGGATTTTTGGCTAAGCAGGGCAGTGTATAGACTTTTTTTAATTTTCAGATTGTGGAAAAGGAAAACCATATAGAGAAACGTTATTCCACTACAAAAAAAAAGAATTTCAATGAATAATTAATTTCTGCTTCATGCCTCTATCATTGTATATTAGACTGAAATGATCGATTTGTAAGGTACAACTGCATATTAGTCATTTTCAAAAGATGAATTGACTCCATTTGCCTGCCGAGGAATATCCGATTGAAAAAAACATTTGGTTTTATATTTTTTTCGGGACGCTGCTGGGAGTCTCGATATGTAGCAAATTTACTATGTATGGGATCACATTTGAACATTGTTCTGAGAACCTTAGAACGTTTTTTGGATTCACAATGGGTTTCAGGACATTGTTAGCAATCTCAAAATGTGGTAATATTGTTTTGGGATCCATTAAAAAATAATTATGAAAACCTTGTTTGAAGAGGGCCTCGTAGACTTATGACAGCTTTACGGAAGTTCTATTGGTGGTGTTACCGAGAAATAAATTTTTCATGAATGTCGGCGATTTAGATTTAAGGATGCTTTGAGAAATTTGAATTGTTCCTCGGGTTATTCTGTACGAAAAATTTATGCAAATCGACCCAGGTCTGGAGAAATTGGAAAATACATGTTACAGTGTGTAATGAAAACAAAATGATTAATCTTTTTTTTTGGAATGAATCTGATATGGTTATTCATGTTTTGAGCATCCGCGCATATTTTTCCACGAAGCGTGATTTTATATTAAGAACAAATACTTTTTTCAACCAGTCGTTATCCAATTCGGTTGTATGAAATTATTCGAGTGGCTTCAAAAAGAGTGTAGACAGAAAATTGAGCGTAAATATATTTTCAAACAATAATTCATTGAATATCTCATTACTGGTGTTTTTTTGTCAGTTTTCACTCTTGCAATTTACTAAAGTAGTCATGGTATTGCTTAGGATCAACCTATAACAGAAAAGGTGATAACTTCAGCAAAGAATACATAAAGACAATTCTCAATATATCTGTTACACGACACTTTCTCCCTCTTGTATTATTTTACACTGGAGACATGCGGAACCACTTTTTTAGTGTTATTGCAGTCGAGCGGGATCGATTACACAAAAAGGCCGAACACGGTATCTATCATGTCACTTTCTGAATGACTTCTGGAAACGTGCAAAATAAAAGTCGCATCATTAGTTTGTTTTTTGTCATTCAACAGGAAATAACTACTGTGCGGTTCCATTGATTGCTGAGATGTCCGTCCATACTTAGATAAAAAAACTAGGATTTTTTCAATGGTCTGAATATAGGTATGGAAAGTACTTCTACCTGTCTTATGTTGGGGAACTAGAAATACGTTTATTTTGAATGAGGTCAATAGTTTCAAACATTTAAAATAGAACTCAATGTAGACCATGCCATCCATAGGTACGACTTTTCAACGCAACTCACAAATGATGGTTTATGATTTGATATTCGATAAAATGAACAGCAAACTACTGGAAGAATCATATTTCAACTATGGCATCTACAGCCTCAAATAAAAGCTTGCCTTATTTTTTTTTTATAATTTTCTATGGAAAAAAATGGTTTTAAACAGAAAAGCCAAGTGAAGTGGAATAGATAAGAAATAAAGCCACGAAGTCATCTTCATAGAATAATCAATATGAATTGAAACACATTGGTAGACCACAAGCAAAAAACAACTACTTTCCTGGCAAATACCACGCAGAACGTTGAATGACATTCAACTGAAAATCTATGCAAACTGCCATAGAAATGAAAATTGATTGCAAATGTTTCTTTCTGATAAGCTCGAATATGTTTAATTCATGTCGGGTCCGCATAACGATCCGCATACCGGTTTCAGGCTTTTGGCCCTCATCAGTACGGAGTAGTCACAAGTCAGAGATCCAGAGAGCTCTGGCCGAAGCGAGACCCAACATGAACAAAATCACCATCAAGCTTACATCATCTTTAGGTACGCCGGAAAAAGTAACTTTCAACCGACGGTACCGAGTGAACAGAAAGGAACACTCCATACAATTCCCCTACCTCGATGGGAATCTAAAAATGAGATTCCATATCCTTAGTGGCTGAATACCCGACCGGCATGTATGTTAAACAAAAAAGCCAAGTGAAGTGGAATAGATAAGAAATGAAGGCACAAAGTCATCTTCACAAAGTAATCAATATGAATTGAAACACAATTGGTAGACCACAAGCGAAAAACAAATACTTTCCTATCAAATACCACGCAGAAAAGTTAAAAAAGTAACTTTTAACCGGCGGTTACTTCACTAAAAGTTACTTTTTCCGGCGCACCTAAAGATGATGTAAGTTTGATGGAGATTTTGTTTATGTTGGGTCTCGCTTCGGCCAGAGCTCTCTGGATTTCTGACTGGTGACTACCCCGTACTGATGAGGGCCAAAAGCCTGAAACCGTTATGCGGATTGTTAGGCGGACCCGACATGAATTAATCACAATCGAGCTTATCAGAAAGAAACATTTGCAATCAATTTTCATTTCTATGGATGTTTGCATAGATTTTCAGGTGAATATCATTTACCGTTCTGCGTGGTATTCGCCAGGCAAGTAGTTGTTTTTGGCTTGTGGTCAGCCAATTGTGTTTCAATTCATATTGATTCTTTTGTGAAGATAACTTTGTGCCTTTATTTCTTATCTATTCCACTTCACTTGGCTTTTTTGTTTAACATACATGTCAGTCGGACATTCAGCCACTTCTACGGACATGGAATTCATTTTTAGATTCCTATCGAAGTAGGGGAATTGTATGGAGTTTTTCTTTCTGTCACTAGGTACCGCCGGTTAAAAGTTACTTTTTCATGCGTACCTAAAGATGATGTAAGCTTGATGGTGATTTTGTTTATGTTGGGTCTCGCTTTGGCCAGAGTTCTCCGGATCTCTGACAGGTGCCTACTCCGTAGTGATGAGGGCCAAAAGCTTGAAACCGGTATGCGGATTGTTAGGCGGACCCGACATGAATTCAACATAATCGAGCTTATCAGAAAAAAACATTTGCAATCAATTTTCATTTCTATGAAAGTTTTCATAGATTTTCAGGTGAATATCATTCAAGGTTCTGCGTGGAATTTGCCAGGAAAGTAGTTATTTTTCGCTTGTGGTCCACCAATTGTTTTTCAATTCATATTGATTCTTTTGTGAAGATGACTTTGTGCCTTTATTTCTTGCTTAATAATGGGTTTTATTAGGGTGAATTTCTGGACTGAAACTGATAACCCAGAATTCTGCAAGTGTATTTGAAATCACAGGAGTAGATTTCGCTGGACCACTATTCATTCGCAACAATAAAAGAGATTGGATCTGCATTTCCACCTGTGGAGAATACTTCATCTCTTCATCTTGAGTTAGTGTCATCATTCGGGAAACACCATCCATTCTGAAACAGACGAAACACTATTCCACTAAGGGTTCGCAGAATTTTAAGAAGATCTTCACCACAGGCCAGAGTGTTTCGACTACTCCAAGAATAGGACGGGTAGTATAAAATTATAATTGAAAACAATGGATGCAAAATTCAAATGCCCCAAAAAAAAAAGAATGCACAAATTTCTGCTGTATACAATGTCTGAGCATTTTTCATCAAAACTGCATGGAGAGAAATAAGAGCACACAACTATTGGAAGGCCATACAATTGTATACTCCAAAGAATGTGCTATAAAAAAGTGAAGAAAATGAAATGCGTAAACTTGGGGACAAAATTGAAACACTAAGTAATGCATTAAGAGAAATGTAACTGAAGTTGGAAACATCGGAGAGAGAACGGGAAGACCTGATCAAGGAACTCCTGGAAGAAAAAAAAGCTCTCAAGAAAGACGGCAAGGACAGGAAAAATGTCATCGAAAAATTATGGGGAACATCGAGAGACTTCGAAAATGAAGTTGCTGCAACTGAACTTAACTTTAACAGAAAATTTAATGAGCAGAAGAAAATTATATCTGTATAAAAAAAGATATTTCAGATCTCATACAAAAAATACACTGCTACAAGAAAAATTAGAAAGAACAACAACTAACATGAACAAATACCAGAACGATCTTGAAGAACTCACCACCATAAAAAAGAACATGGTGACAACCATTGAAAATCATGGAAAAATAAAGTTATGTAGAACAACTAAAAAAACTGGAATATAAATATTTTTTCGCAGCCCGTTTTCTGTGTAGAAGAAGATGAATCGAGGAACTGACTTCAAGAAGAAGAGAACAAGGTAGCTCCAAAATGACGATGACCCAGTACGACAAGAATAAAACCAGTCAAGACTTGGAATTGAATCATAAAAAGTCTTCTCCTTTTTTGGAAACATTGTGGAATCAAACAAATATATAACTATGACCATCATTCACCAAAAAAAGTCAAAAAATATTTGTAAACCACAAAATCTCAATAATGACAAAAGAGTTTTATTGCTACTACTGAATATTCAGTCTGCTCGTATTAAGATGAACGAACTTTTTGTTTTCCTTGAGCATCAACATTTTCCAGATTTTGGTATTTGACCGAACACTGGTTGAAATCTGAAGAGCCATTTGCATGCCCAAATTATATTATCGCCTCAAAATATTATAGAATACTAAACACTAACTTATGGGCAAACTATGATATCAGTCAAAGAAAACTTATGCAAAGAACTGACATTGAGAAATATTGACAGATAGGATATTGACAGATTGGAGACACTTTTGTATAGATTTCCAGTCAACTCACGAATCATCTTAGCGGGAGACTTTAATATAAATTATGACGAGAAAACCAATTCTACTCAAACTCTCGACACCGTACTATTATCGTACAACTTAAAAATGCTGGTACAAGGTCCAACTCGTATTTCACAATTTACTGCCACTACTATTGACTACATCTGCACCAACCTGGATGAAGAAAAGTTGGCTTGTGATATCATTCCAGCAGGTCTGTCAATAGGAAGCTATTATATTGAATTTTCCTTCGAATTGTAATACGTTTAATGGAAACTTCAAAATGTGCAGAATATATATAAAAAAAATACTAAATTCAAACGGAAGTGTGATGAAACTCCTTGAAAGAATGCATTATATGTGACTGATTCAGTTAGTGAATTTCATAAACTTTCAGTTGAAATCTTTGAAGATTGTTTTCCCAAACAGAGAATTAAAATAAAAAATCAAAAACCTTGGATAACTCAAGGCTTAAGAACCATCTGCAAACAACCCGAGATCATTACATACACTAAGAAAAAATTACACTAATACCTTTTTTATGAAATACTTCAATAATTATCGCAGAATTTACATATATGTTATTAAATATGCCAAAGGAATTTATTACGAACATAAAATAATGAAAGCAAAGAGAATTGGGCTATAGTAAATAGCTTAAGAGGTAAAGCAAACTCACTATCAAAAGATATCGAAAGCAATCACACTCTTAATGAATACTACAGTACAATAGCTCATAAACTAATATCTACTATTGTTCCCCAGTCTCAACCCATGGAATATTTGAGTACGGTCAATATCCCAAATAATGTTCACTTAATTTGCTTGAATTGAATGAAATTTTATGACACAGAAAATCAAAATTCAACAGGAATTGATGAAATTTCCACAAAAATAATTATCAATCTTCCTGATTCATCTTTAAATGTGCTAGTTGAATGTGTTAACAAATCTTATCTCTTGGAAAATTCCCTCCATGACTCAAAACAGCAATAGTATTTCCGATATATAAAGGTGCTAATTCTGAAGATCCTAGCAATTTTAGACCGATTTCACTGCTTTCAATACTATCTAGAATTATTGAAAAACTCGTAAACGGGTATTAACATTTTTGAAGTATAATATATATTGACTGGTTCCCAATTTGGATTTCAGAGCAAAAAAAAGCACGAATGATGCCATTCTCTCTTTCTGGAACATGTATACACCAACCTGAACAATGGTGAAGATGTAGCTGCAGTATTCTGCGAATTCTCTGAAGCTTTCGGTTGTGGGAATCATAGAATACTACTAGAAAAACTGCACTGCCATGGTTTCAGAGGGGTATGTCATGATTGGTTTGAATATTATATGAGTGATAGGAAACAGTCTGTCTAACATCAGGGATATCTCGTGGGGAGTCCCGCAGGGACCTGTCCTAGGTCCAATGCTCTTCCTTTTATATTTGAATGACCTGGCCACTAATTCCATTCAGGGAAACTTTGTCATTTCTGCTACACTACTCTAACACGAGGAACATTATGACAACATGGGAGATAATATCACTAAAGACTTGGAATCAGTTCAACAATGGTGCCAAGCAAATTATTCGTACTTTAATCACAAGGAAACTAATATAATGGGCTTTAAGCTTTGATTTGAACTTGAACGGACAAATTTTAGAACACAAATAAAATAGAAAATTCCTAGGAAAATCCTCAGACGAAAAATTAAAGTTTGATCAGCATTTTGCAGCTCTACCAAAAATTCCCTTTCTAATAAAAACATCTAAATCGGAAAACCCACTACGAAGTTATGCCTGACAGAATCGGTTAACGGACCAAATTCAGAGGGTGAACGATTAATATCCTTCATTTTGCTGCCCTTAGGGATGGATTTTGTTGTTCAAATTGAAATGGAACCAACTCCGAAGTACACCCTATCCAATAAGAAAAGAATCATTGGAATCGATCCGCTCTGTAGAAAGTTGTGCGTGAACATACATAAAAAAAAATATATACACGTCGAATAGAGAACCTCCTCCTTTTTGGTTTCGTCGGTTAAAAATTTAGGCCAACTCATTAAGCAGCTTATTGAACTCAGTAATTGGTGGACTGAATTGGATAACTGGAAATATCTTTCGATGGCAAAAAAAAACTTTTTTCAATAACATTTTTCGATATTTTTAACCGACGAAACCAAAAAGGAGGAGGTTCTCTAGTCGACGCGTATATTTTTTTTTTATTTTTTTTATGTATGATCACGCATAACTTTTTACTGAGGCGTCCGATTCCGATAATTCTTTATTTAGTGGATAGGGTGTACTTCGAAGTTGGTCCCATTTGAATTTGAAGAATGAAATGCACCCCTGAAGGTAGCAAAATGAAGGACATTGATCACTCACTCTCTGAATTCTGGTCCGTTAACCGATTGTATCAGGCATTACTTTGTACTGGGATCTTCGACTTGGATGATTCTTCTTTTGTCAGATAGGGTATACCTCATAGTTGATCATATTTGGCTTTCGAATGGAATCATTCACCCTTACGGGTAGAAAAATAGGGAATAACACTTGTGAACATTGGCACACATATGTAGTTGACAATGACAGATCGCTAGTGTCATTATCACAATCATTATATTCTATGAGAGGATGGAATGATATACGAAGTAATGAATTAAACTAACCAGAACAACAAAAATAATTCATATTACAACAAATAGTAAAAGTAGATAATCATATTATTGAACTGGTAATAGTTGAAGTAAGGTGGGTAAGTAAGTATTTTGGAAGTAATCAAAAAACAAGCAGTTAGTAATTAGAAGATTTCAGCCACAAAAAAATGAAAAATAAAAACTTTTTAACAAAAAATTAAACCGACGAAATACGGAACTGAAAAGTAAAAAATAAAATAAACCTTCTTAGTCTCAATAACTAAGCTCCTAAACTAATGTTAGTAACTAATTTTGAGTAGACGCCAAACAAACAATCAACAAAGAGATCATTAAATTACTTCAAAAAAATTATCAGAATGTCACCGACCAACTCGATGCCATAATTTTACGCCTCACCTAATTTATTTGCTAGTTTCTTTGACGCCGACTCAAAATTGGTTACTTACATTAGTTTAGGAGCTTAGTTATTGAGACTAAGAAGGTTTGATTAATTTTTTACTTTTCAGTTCCGTATTTCGTCGGTTTAATTTTTTGTTAAAAAGTTTTTAGCCATAGTAATGTCACTTTACTCTATAGTGAATTTAGAATATCGCCCGATTCCCGCTTAGCCGCACGCCATGATAATAACGGCTATGCGCGTATTTAGTCTAATTGAATGCACCAACTTATATAAAGAATTGAATTTTGTGAAAAACTATTGATAAAAAAAATTCCATATGGTTCCAAGATTTCGGCGGACACTGTATGAGAAACCATTGTTACAGAGTCTTGAGAATGAATTTAATTATATTCGAAACGACGGCAAGAAAACAATAATTTTTTGTTCAACTATACTCACTGATCCCAACTAAATTTTCTTCAAAAATCACTATTGGATCACTATTTCATCAGATTATAAAACGTATTCATCATCAATTTTTACTCTACTATATATCGAAGGTTCATGTTTTTGAAATAGCAACTACCACGAATTACCGAATATTCTTGCTGGCGATTTCAATGTTAATTTGCGTTTAGAAGAATTTCAACCATTAACTGATTGTTTGAGAGAAAAAAATAATTTAACAATAAATATTTCTCCACTGCAATCAACGAGATATGGTGCGACAATTTATGGAGTTTTCTTAAGAAATTTGGATAATTTGCGAATAATACAATAAAATTGTAGTCCAGAATCGATAATATCACGTACATGAAATCAGGTAGTAGCGCTTTTTTCACACAATGTTCGGAATGACGTGGGGGTAAACTCAGTTTCCCAGACCAAAAACTGCAATTTTTTGCACATTTTTCAGTTTTTGGGCATTTTAACCATGAACGAGTAGTTTTTTGACAATTACCATGGTTACCTTTGTTGAACAAGGTAGAATTTGCTAAATTTTGAGTTTTCTTTGCCTCCGTAGTGAGACGGTGTGACCCTGGGTCTTGTTAGATTACATACATTCCTAGATCTTGGTGGGTAGGGGGAGTGTTCTTTTACAAACAAACAAAAAATCGTTTTATGAAGTCAACTATGGAAAACATCAGAGCAGCGTATGACGATAGAATTATCATTCAGAAGAAGAGCATACCAGGAGGTAGTTAGAATCATCATCTGCACTTCCAAGAAAAGGTTTCCGATGACAGGAATCTAGCAGAAAGTAAGTAAAATTCCTTCGATGATTTTTTCCCTCTCCGCCACTGAAGTTATGAAATTGTACAACAACTGATAACAAGTCTGAGACTGTATGAGGAGAACAAGGTTAGTATGAATATTATATAAGTACTAGCTGACCCGACAGACGTTGTCCTGTCCAAATTTCTATGTTCCCTAAAATGTTTTTTCCGAAAACTCTCGTCTGCGTAGAAATTCTTTTTTTCTATGTTTTCCTTTATGTTGTTTCATCTAGACTATGCTTTTGACTCCTTCCGCTTCCTGTTGTCCCGTTTTCCCGTTTTCCTGTTATCCCGTTTTCCTGTTATCCCGTTTTTTCTTCATCCCGTTATCCCATTTTCCGTTATCCCCTTATCCTGTCATCCCATTATCCCGTTTTTTTGTTATCCCGTTATTCCCGTTATCCCGTTATCCCTTTCCGTTTATCCCTTTTCTCTCTATCCCGTTACTCCGTTTTCCCATTATCCCCTCATCATGTCATCCCGTTATCCCGTTTTCCGGTTTTTCGTTATCCCATTTTCTTGTTATCCCATTTTTTCTTTATCCCGTTATCCCGTTTTCCTTTTATCCCGTCATCCTGTCATCCCATTTTCCCGTTTTCCCGTTTTTTCGCTATCCCGTTATTCCCGTCATCCCGTTTTCCTGTTATCCCGTTTTTTATTTATCCCGTTATTCCGTTTCCCCGTTATTTCCTTATCCTGTCATCCTGTTATCCCGTTTTCCCGTTTGTTCGTTATCCCGTTATTCCCGTTTTCCTGTTATCCCGTTTTTTCTCTATCCCGTTGTCCCGTTCTCAATTTATCGTACTACAATTATAATAGTCGATTGCCATCTTGCAACCCTATTGCGGATCTGTAGATAAAAAAAAAATCGCGATGGAAAAATAGGGGTTGATCGTAGAAGGGTGAAACTCAAGGGTTGTATGTATTTTTGAATGCTGAATCATAAAAAAAATTATCTAAAAAATAAAATAAAAATTAAGGGGTAGACCACCCTTAACATTTAGGGGGATGAAAAATAGATGTTGTCCGATTCGCAGACCTAACCGATATGCACACGAAATTTCATGAGAATCGGTTGAGCCATTTCGGAGGAGTTTAATTACAAACACCGTTTCACGAGAATTTTATATATTAGATGAGGTCCATACGCTTCTTAGGTAACGTTGTCTGTACTTCCTACGATTCAACTTCAGCACTACGTGGCCGTCTCCCAATCACATTTTCCTAACTATTTGCCATCTAAAATTGAAATACCCACTTCATTGATCAATCTGAGCATACAAATATCAATCTTAGGAACAGAAAGGACAAATATGGGAACATTATAGAGATGAGGGTACTCAACTCAACTTCAACGAAACCCTGTATTGTCCCAATAATAGTTCTCTGCTGAAATGACTTCCCAAATCGTAGAATACACTTTATTATTCAAGCTGATCAAAATGGTAGTAATTTTAGAGTTAGAAAAACCAAATCTAGGAAATATTATGAACATGTAGGGATGACACCTCAACTTTCAGGCTACTCTGTCCTCTTCCTATAATGTTTCCCTACTAGTCCAATATATCCATTGAAAGAATACACTTTTCACGTCAAGCTGACATGCTTTTTACCCACCTTACCAAGCTTGAGAGTTGAAAATAGAGTTTCAAAGGAAAAAGTGTCATGAAGCGTTACACATAAACAAGACGTCAACAACCAGGTTTTGAGTCACAATTTGGCTATATGCGGTATTCATTCCGAAGGGAAACCTGGTACAAATTGTAAAACAAACATCTTAGATCACTTTTATACAAGTTTCAGATGGGAAATCCTGTCGGGAAATTCGAATATTGGCATGTTTCAGTCGAGGATTTTGAAAGTTTGGCAAACAAATTCCATCTCCCTAAATACGAACTTTTCCTATATAAGCAAGCCCAGAATCAGTTGTAAGGCACTCGAATTCCAGCACCTGAACCGGAACCATCTCCAGAGGTAGGACTAACTTCTTGGAAGGGGGAAGAAGAGGAAGGATCCAAAATGAAATTTACAAGTACAACGCAATTACCTTCGAGAAGCCCAGGTCTGTAACGGATAGAATGATAACTACATTCAATGCTTCAGAATTTTCAACTAATTTCCTTCATTTGATATTATCAATTCATTATCACTAACCAGTCAACTCAGTAAAATCATAGAGTCCGCATTTTTGGCCACGATTAGTCTGTGTCTTACTTATAACATCGAGTAAAATAGAGAATTTTAGCACAACTGTGAAATAGTGGAACTGAATGTGTTTATCATTGTCTCATTGTTGCTTCTTGCCATGAATTTACCAATCATATAAGACCGGGGTGGGTTCGGTTATAGTAGACCCAATAGTTTCCGAGATACAGCTTTTCAAAATTTGGTATTTTTTTCAAATCTACAGATTTTTTGCAATGATAAAATAACCATGGCCAACGTTCGGTATGTAAATGGTGACGTTACATTCGTTGTTGTAGTGTCATTCAGATATCAGGATGTCGGAAACCGGATCTTCTAAGAGTTCCACATGTTTTATATGTTTGTTCAAACTCCACTCGATTTTGTTTTCAATTAAATTCCCTATCGCCTTGGGATAAGAAATTTGTTACCGGAAATTGAAATTTACGAGTCGTCAAAAGAAAGGGTTGCTGAGGGTGGGGGGGAGATTTTGATCACTCCTCATGAACTTGTTTTGTACAGGCTCAGAGGCAAATACTCGCAGTTTGGATGTTTCGAACATGCATACTCTCCCATACCCCCACCCACACTTTTCCAAAATGTACATTTTGTAAAAATTCACTTCGCTGAACCATATGTGAGTGAATTGTTATGATACGAGGACGATTATATGAAAAACAAGAGAAATTGCTGAAAATTTACAAATTTGGAAAAAAACACCAAACTTTGAAGAACTGTATCTCGGAAACTATTGGGTCAACAGCAAATTTTATCTTGTTAAAAAAAATTATTCATAGTTATGGTCGAAAAATCAGCCCTCCATGGTCAAAATAGACGGAAACTGAAAAAAGTGCCAAAATGCAGTTTTTGGGCTGGGAAACTATGTTCCGGAGAAGCCTGAGGACGAAAACTTGACCAGAGTACCTCTACGTAACCCTGAACATTGTGTTAAAAAACCGCTACTACCTGTTTTCGTGTACGTGAGAATATACTATTTTACTGTTTTAGAAGCAAAGTTTCTTATTTTAGTTATCATAAACCTTTCATTTCGTATTTGAATTTTAATATTATTTGAGTTAATTTATTTATAATTCTCGATGTGTTTCCGTTGCTCGCTGTCAATTATATCATCAATATATACTATTAATTCCTATTTATTTCTAGTTTAATCGTAATACCTGCCACGTCAGAGAAATTTTACTTCAACCGCACGTGAAGATTACACGCACTCATTTTTATTTTCCAACTTTATTTTTATACAAGATTGAGGAATAGAAACCCAATAATTTTCTTCAAATATGAATCCACTATTACAGTGACGATTTAATAATAACACGTCGCAAACGCAAGGGAGAACGTTTTGGGTTACAGGAGGATTGTATTCCCATGGGGGTCAAAATCCGTGTTCCGCTTTGTATTTCTCCAGTGAGGATTATCGCCTAGCAATACTGCACACGAGCCACGACTTACAAAAAGATAAAAGTTTCCTTTGCAAATCTGCCAATTAGCGAAGGCATTGGGGGATGTCGAGCAGGAATCAATTCAGAATCAGCTGATTTGAAATCACAACGATTTTATTCGGTTTCCGTCGTAGTCATACAGAGTTATGAGGGCACGAGGTACATTAAGTATTTCCACATTAAATTATCCTTCCGAATAAAAGAGAAAAGAAAGAAAAGAAAATATTTATATGGATCTTACAAATTCAACGGAGAGAAGTAAGTTTAAGTGAATTTGATGAATGGTTACTTCGATATTTTTGATCTCATTTTACGAAGACTTTGGGAGTTCAATATATTTATTTATTTAGCATTGCTAATACAATATCGTATTATCACAAAGATAAAGAGATGAGGTAGGTTAGTATAGATAAAATACAATAGATAAGAGACATCAATAAACAAACATTAGTAGAAACGTAAAACGCTAATTGTTAATTAATTAAAATATGGCTCTATTAGCATCAGAGCATGATATAACATAGTTCTAAAAAGTACAGAGAAATCCATATACCTAAACAATTCTGAGAACAAGAATAGCATGAATCGCACTATAGCATGCGACGTTTAATTACTGAAATTGATCGTTTAATATATATATTGACGGATACTACTTTTGAAAATATTGATATTACGGGACAGTTAAATAAAATCGGTTAGGTTATAATAGATTACGATTCCAGCATCAAATATACTTTTTTTCGTGCACATCAGATTGGTTTGACGAATGTTTATGTGGTTTTTTTGGCGTGTATTATATGAGTGTATTTCATTGCGGAACTGTAGATTTGTATTCGGGTAACATATTGTTTATAAGTTTGTAAATAAAAATCATTGTACGAACCTCAATTAAATTTTTAATTCACATACCTTTTTGTATGTACATCCAATATACTAATATAACTTCATTCAGAGTAAATGAATTTAATATAAGTACAACGTAAATGGCTCGAAGCTAAAAGTGAATAAAGTAGTTTTTAGGGATAAGTGCAAACCACTTGTTTCCCGTGCAAGGCAGATAAAATAGTCAATGTAAGAATGCAGAAGAGTAAGATGTGAAATGAAGTATTATAAGTAATGAAACTGAGAAGATAAGAAGATTAAAAAATATAGGAATACAAAATGTAGAAAATTCTAGGATACAAAATACATAATATAAAGATGCGCAAATACGCGAAAATAAGTATACAAGAATGCAAAATACAAAAAGTACCAAATATAAAAAATATATTATGAGAAGTATAAAATGTGAATGCTAAAATGTAAGATTGTAAAAGTGTAAAATTTTTAAAACGCAATGTAAAATATGAAAATGTGAAAATATAAAAATGTAAAAATGTAAAATGGAAAAATGAAAGCATGTAAGAATGTAAAAATGTATACATGCAACAATTTACAATGTAAAGAATGTGTAATTATAAAATATAATTGTAAATAAAATAAAACGTGAAAATTAAATATTTTTTTTGTTTCACTAATATTTTGTTTTGTTTCACTTTGTTTTACTATTATTTTTGCTATTTTCAAAATTTTTAAGCTAGTTTCCCTTTTGAAGATTTATTTAATATGTATTGATAAATAAATACACATATAAATATTCAATATATCCGGCTATGCATTTTACCCATTTCTTTTACCCCATTTTCTTCACCTCAGCTAACTCAATCGGTACGCCTATGGAATCTCAGAAGTTGGTTCTACTGTGGAGCCACCTAGTAGTTTCTTGATGTCAATTTCAGAAAACAGCAATTCATTGTTGATCAAACATGGAGAATAATGCAGAAGTTCATCAAAATAATAATTTCTTTTATTCAGGAAAAACTTACTACTACCTAGTCTGCGATAAATAACCTAATCAGTGCTTCGTAGCAAGTATATACAGCAAATGTAAAAATGTTATATTAAAAGTGATATTTGACCTAGTTTTATAGGTTATGTGGTCAATATAGTAATTCGTGAAAATCTCTATCAAAATTCTTTAAAGGTTTAGTTCTTAATTGCGCTGTGGTATCTTTTATGGTTTCGAAAAAAAATTTTGGTTTTTCTCCGGTTCCTGGAAACTGCTGCTCTTTCTGTCGACTGTGCCTTCGCCTCTAATGGTAAATCTCTTTTATCAGCTATTGTTCTTTATGGTATTTGCTTGTTATATCGGCAAGTAACTATTTTTCTAACGAAAATTTATTGATTTTTTTTTTATTTTTCTTTTCTTAGCTCGTTCTTCCAAAAACTTTTCTGTTCTCCTCACGCATAGCTTGTTGATTCTTCTCCCTTGATACTAACAACATTTGTTTCCTTCTCGAATTTTCGATTTTACCGCACCATTTGTTGCACTTTTTATTATTTTCACTCATTTGACAGTTTTTATTTTCGAAACATTTCTAACTATCTTACATACTATTTACAAGACATGTAAAAATCATTCTTTTGACGTTTCTGCTTTTCATATTTTCAAAATTCCTAATTTTGTATCAAGATCTTTCCTGGCATCTGATTGGCTACTGTGTTCAGATCTAATTTCATATACAGGATGTTCAAACTTTTAATATTTTGTTATCTGCTTGTGCTCAAAAATATATTCGAAAATTTTGATTTCTATAAATTTTAAAATTATGCCAATTGCTTGTAATGTTGAAAACATGTTCATTCCAAACATAGGTATCGATTAATATCATATAAGGTTCCAAAAAAACGGTAGAATCATCAGAAAAACCGTAAAATAACATAGCACAGATTACTAAATACGAACATTTTTTATTTATGGGTTTTTTTCTTTATTTATTATTCTTATTTCAACTCTTTAAACATTTAACGTACTTCTAAACTTAACAATATATAACATGTAACAAAATGTGTTAGAAGTATTAGATTATCTGAGTTGGTACTCATGCATGTACTTACAACGACTGGCGCGGAACAAAGAGTATTTTTAGTCAACAAGTCAGCAATTGCTTTTCTTGGTTGACTGAATATGAATGTTTTCAGTGCCTTTTTGAAAATGTGGTATATATTTATACTTCTTATTGTATGAGGGATAGTGTTGAACAATTTAGGAGCTAAGTACGTATTAGAATGTGAGACGAATGATTTTTGCGTTAGAGGCATGACATGATGATCTTTTTTCCGTACATTATAACTATGGGATAGTGAGTTATAAGTCTTCTTTTTTAACCGACGAAACCAAAAAGGAGGAGGTTCTCTAGTCGACCCGTATATTTTGTTTTCCATCATTTTTTTTATGTATGATCACGCATAACTTTTCACTGAGGCGTCCGATTACGATAATTCTTTTTTTAGTGGATAGCGTGTACTTCGAAGGTGGTCCCATTTGAATTTAAAAGATGAAATCCACCACTAAGGGTAGCAACATGAAGGATATTGATCACTCACCCTCTGAATTCCGGTCCGTTAACCGATTCTATCAGGCATAACTTTGTACTGGGTTCTTCGATTTGGATGATTCTTTTTTTAATAGATATGGTATATCTTATATTTAGATTTCGAATGGAATTATATGCCCTTACGGGTAGAAAAATAGATTGATTTTTCACTTATGAACATTGGCACACACATACGTAGTTGACAATGACAGATCGCCAATGACATTATTTCTATTCCACATCCGTCAAAACCATTATATTCTATGAGAGGATGGAATAATATACAAAGTAATGAAATAAACTAACCAGAACAACAAAAATAATTTATATTACAACAAAAAGTAAAAGTAGATAATCATATTATTCAACTGGTAATAGTTGAAGTAAGGTGGGTAAGTATTTTGGAAGTAATCAAAAAACAAGTAGGTAGTAATTAGTATATTTCAGCCATAAAAAATTGAAAAATAAAAACTTTTTAACAAAAAATTAAACCGACGAAATACGGAACTGAAAAGTAAAAAATAAAATAAATTAAGTCTTAGTAACTAAGCTCCTAAACTAATGTAAGTAACTAATTTTGAGTCGGCGCCAAACAAACAATCAACGAACATCATTGAATTACTTCAAAAAAATTATCATAATGTCACCGCGCAATTCGATGCCATCATTTTACGCCTTACCTTATTCATTTGGCGCCGACTGAAAATTAGTTACTTACATCAGTTTAGGAGCTCAGTTACTGAGTCTAAGAAGGTTTATTTTAATTTTTACTTTTCAGTTCCGTATTTCGTCGGTTTAATTTTTTGTTAAAAAGTTTTTATATAATAAGTTATGATGGTGTTATAGTAGAAGTGTTGACGAATATCGAGAATATTTGCTTCAGCAAACAGTTTTTTTGTTGGGTAGCGTTTAGGTTTCGATGATCATCCCATTTTAGGAGTGAATCTATAATCCCTCCCAGGTATTTTATTTTTCTTTCGGGGAGAATTACTTGTTCGTTACCCACGTTTAGGTGTGAGAATGTAGGTTCGTTTGCGGCATTACAACTGAACGAAAGGTACTGGGTTTTTTTCTGAATTTATTGTGAGTAATTTATGATCTAGCCAATTTTTTATAATAATAAAGTCTAGTTCTACCATATTTTTTAATTCTTGCCAGCTATTTGTCTTGTAAAATATTGCCGTGTCGTCTGCGAATCCGAATATTTTTTTTTTACTTTCAAGTGAAAATAATCGTTTATATATATATTTATATATTATATTATATATATTTGAATTTCAATCTTTTGCCTGCTGCTAAAGACTTCATCTTTCTTCACACTTTGGTGTCTGTTGGTGAGATAACTTCATTTTTGTTTTTCGTGGTCCACGGTGTCCAAATGTCTTCGATAAATCTATGAAAACGCATAGGCTCGTCTTGTTTTCGTTAAGAGCAGATGACAATTCCGATGTTAGTGCTAGTATTGCGTCTTGTGTTGACAATTTTTCGTGAAATCCAAACTGACCGTCAGAGATAAAATTAAACTTTAAAATATATGTTTCAAGTTTTTTTTATGATTTTCTCAAAAATTTTGGTTAGATGTGTAATTAGGGATATTGGGCGGTAGTTTGTGATGATGTCGTCATCGCCCTTTTTATGAAGTGGTACTACAATTGTTCAAAAGCTGCTGGCCAGTAACCTGACTCCATACACCTGTTGAATAGATCTGCTAGAGGCTCCTCGATATACTGAGAGATTGGTTTCAATATATCTGAGTTAATACCAACAACGCCACTAGATTTTTTGGATTTTAAATCAATAATTGTGTTTTTAACCTCATTCCTATCAGTTGAAGAAATCTGTTTAGTTTTTTAGCCATTTCTTTTTCCATTTCGGTATATACAGAGTTGAATTCGTTAGCTATTTCTTGTTTGTTTATGAGAGAGGATGCAAGCTATGGACTTGATTTTTTTTAACGATAGGTCTGACAATGAGGCACATTTTGAAAATATTTATATACATGATGTCATAAAATAAGATAAACAACTAAGTTCTGGTTTTTTTTAATGGCAACCCCCCATTTTTGTTATATTTCTGGATTCGCCACTAAATTGTCGATGTAATGCAACGCGTTTATAAAACTCATCTGCAGTAGTTTTTGACTTATGTCATATGCCGTACATAGACCACAGAAAAATGTATAATTTCAGAACTATTCAAGACAACTCAACTAACTTTTTTCCAGTAGATTCCTTTGCCTTTAGCGCATCTCTTGATATGCAAGCGAACTACTACGATTTTTTGAAAATGACAAATTACAAATGGCAATAACTGGACTTTTTCAAATGCAACAGCCTATATTTTTCTTGCATCATTGCATGGCATTTTTTTAAGAGCTTTTTGCCGAAATAGGGTTCTTGTGGTCTACATTGCAAAATTTACGAGATTTGTTGCAGAATAAGAAATATTGATGTTTTTTTCGAAAAAAAAGCAATCGAGTAGGCCGTTGTCGTAAAATTCGATTCATCAATACAATTCTGAAAAAAAATTTTCAACAAAAAGGAATTGTAACAGAAACAGGAGTACATCACAAAGGAAACAACAAGTTTTAACGCATAACAATACAGTAATAAAAAAAATCAGTTTTGTAAATTCACTACACGACTTACTCCAACTCCATTTAGTAAAATTATAAAAAAAAAGTTGAAATTTACTAAACATCTATCGAAATTTGTTTAGTAAAATTACAATACGAATGTTGTAATTTTATTAAACAAATTTAATTGAAAATGTTTTGTAATTTCAGAATATTGCAGCAAATTTACTATAAAATTTAGTTCTCATTGAAAATCAGATGACTACAGATGCGAGTACCATGAATAATAACTATTTATTATTGAATTACTTACCAACAATTCATGTTCTCTTAACTTTCAACAAATGGCCTTTGATTATGACCAATAACTTTTTTCAGTTACTTTAGCAATAGTCTCACAAATATTATTAACTTCTCCCTATTGAAATAGGTGATTTTTTTATCAACGCAAGTTTAAACAATGAGAATTATGAAGTTTTTATTATTTAAAAGTTGCTTGCTTTTTGTGAACTGTATAAATAACCAAACGCTTCACTAATTCAAGTAACACCAAACGGTAATTTTTAGTAACGAAATCGCAGCGTTGTCTAGTAGTCGGTGTCAGCGCCGATTGTCCCGAAAAGCCAGGAAAACAAAAGACAAGGATCCAACACGTACAGGCTAGCAACGTTTGATGCGTAAATCTGAGTAGAGAATCAAATCACAATGTTTGTAAATTTTAAAAACTTTTGACTGGAAACCGACCAACAGTTCGGTAAAATTACAAAAGCATAGGTTTTTTTTTTTTTAGTGAAATTACTATGAATTATGCAATTTTAATGTCAGAGTTGTAAAAATACTAAACATATTTGTAATTTTTCAATGACTTTGAAGTAATTTCAGTTTCAATAAAATTTTGAAATTTTACAAAAAATTGTAGTAAATCAAGTCGGAAACAATGTTTGTGGATTTTTTAAACATTTGATTGGAAACTGATCAACAGTTCGGTAAAATTACAATACGTGTAGGGTTATTACACGAACAAAATTACGACTCATCTTAGTAGGTTTCCTCACTTGTCTTGGTATATTACTCGAATTGTATTATATTTTGTATTGGCAATACAATGATTTGTAATTCTACTTATATGTTGTATTGTAAAACAATTGTAATTTCACAAAAAAATTAACATCGTAGGTAAGGATGATTAACAGAAAACAATGTAATAAATAATAGTTTAGAAAAACTAAAAACACGCTTTTATAGAAAACCAGATTAAAAAAATTGAAAATAAGAAAAATATGTATTTTGATTTGTTGAAAATATAAACAGGATGTTCATAAAATCAGATGTGGAATCATCTGCGACTGAAAGATAAACCTTAGTCACTATCTTCCATCGTCAAGATAACCTCTTGTGGGGTATTCATGTTGAAAAGGGAAACATTCTCAATTGAGAATGTTTCCCTTTTCAACATGTATTTTATTTTGAAAAAAGCGTGGGATGCATGGTATCACCTCGGCCAACAATTACCTGTGATCTGAGATATTTCTCACTTTACTGCCCTAGGATAATTATTGATACCATGCACCCCAAGCGTTTTTCAAAATAAAATACATGTTTTTCTTATTCTCTATTTATTTAGTCTGGTTTTCTATAAAAGCGTGTTTTTAGTTTTTCTAAACTATTATTTATTTTCTTCATTTTAGTCTGTTTTTTTTTTATAATAGCGTGTTTTTTTAGTTTTTTTTTAAACTATTATTTTAATTATTTTTTTGCAAATTTAAAACTGAAATAATCTTATCAAATTAGGTAATCATAATCTCCGACCCGAAAATCCCCCACATACCAATTTTGAATAGAATCAGACCATAATCACAAAACTCAGCCGCCATCTTGAATTTCACAATTTTTACAAGAAAATCATAATATTCGACTCCAAAAACCCCCACATACCAATTCTGAATAGAATCAGACCATAATCACAAAACTCGGCAGCCATTTTATAGCCGATTTTTCGAATTTTCAAATTTTTACAGAAGAATCATAATATTCGACCCCAAAAACCCCCACGTACCAATTTTGGATAGAATCAGACCATAATCACAGAACTCGTCCACCATTTTGGAGCCGTCATCTTGAATTTTTCTATTTTTCATTTTTTTAGTCTGGTTTTCTATTGAAGCTTGTTTTTCAGTTTTTTTTAACTATTATTTATTTTCTACTTTTTAGTGTGGTTTATTTATAAAAGCTTGTTTTTTTATTTTTCTCCAAACTATTATTTTTATTATTTTTTTGCAAATTGAAAAATGGAATAATCTCATCAAATCAGGTAATCATAATCTCCGACCCCAAAAACCCCCACATACCAATAGAATAGAATCAGACCATAATCACAAAACCATTTTGAAGCCGCCATCATGAATTTTTCAATTTTTACAAAATAATCATAATATTCGACCCCAAAAGCTCCCACATACCAATTTTGAATAGAATCAGACCATAATCACAAAATTCGTCCACCATTTTGGAGCCACCATCTTGAATTTTCCAATTTTGACAAAAGACTCATAATCTCCGACCACGAAAACCCTCAGATACCAATTTTGAAGCGAATCGAACCATAATCACAAAACTCGTACGCCATATTGGAGCCGCCATTTCGTTTTTTTTACACAAAAATTTCTCAATGCATTGTCACCGGAATTATATACACCCGCCAAATTTCAGATCATTCGGACGTCTGGAAATGGGTCAAAATCGCGCCCAAAGGAGTCGGTTACAAACAAACAAACATACAAGTGAAGCTGATATAAAGCGCGTAAAAATGTTGCGGAATAGCTATAGTCCATCCAATATCAATTGCAGAAGCTGTTCCTATTGGGAGCAAATGAAAACTCACTTCGCTAACACGAGCGTATATGCGAAGAAACAGAACAAAAAATAATCTGTACTACTCGTAAACATTTTCCGTCGGCAAACGGTAGATCAAAAGAGCCGATAGTCAACGTGGACTCGAGTGGCGGCTGTCTATTGTACACCCGATTCGTCTGGGCCAATCGAGTTGGACATCGATGCTGGCAGGTGTGTCTACGATGGGAGGTTATAAATCACGCGTTATATTTGTGTTTTAATAGCTCTGAAAGATTAAAAACCAAATGGTCTTGGTGTGTGCCGATCGAAATACGTTTCAGGATATAATAATAACCTACATCAAACAATGAAAGAAATTATTTTTCTTTCTTAATGTATTTGTATAAATAAAAGCTTGTCTTTAATTTTTTTTTAATTTTTTATTATTTATGAAGTATTTTTTAAATCTTAAAATATCTTAATAAAATTAGTTATCTCCGCCACTGCTGCCCACAGGATTTCGCCGCAAGACTTTTTTATGCTTCTGCAATTGATATTGGGAAAACTATACCTATGAATGCTCGAATAGGTCACCATCATGTTCCACAGAAGCTGCTAGTCTTCTAACTCCGAACCTTAGCAACCATTGATCCATCGGTTGTCGCTTTTGTTGATCAACAGTCTTCAACCAGAGAAGATTTATGATTGCATAATAGTGCATATTATGTATGATGACCAACCCGTTGTTCTTAAACGTTGTTTCATCAGAGAACTGAATTATGTTTAAACACGTTGAGGGCGGCTGCACAAAAAAAATCACTCAGTCGGCAATTTTTCACCCGACTGCGCGACGCAAAGGAAGTTAATGTGTTTATCATGTTATGTTTGTTCCTTTATGACGCTCTAGAGAGTTGGCCGATTTTGATGATTTTCACGTCAATCGAATTGTCTTAATCTTGCGAGTGTCACTAAAGACATGACAGTAATCAAAATTCAATATGGCAACAATCAGACGCCATATTGAGAATGAAGGCATAACAGTAATAATCAAAATAGAATATGGCGACAGCCAGGCGCCATCTTGTGAATAAAGACATGACAGTAATAATCAAAATTCAAAATGGCGACAACCAGACGCCATATTTTGACAAAATTCCATATGGCGGCAACCGGAGCCATATTGTGAATAAAAACATGACAGTCATAGAATAGAATAGAATAGAATAGATTTTATTGGTCCATTCAAGAGAACTTTGACAAGTTATAGGACAAGTCACGAAAAAACTCATATAAGTAAAAAGATACAAATTTGTCACTTTAACAAAGTCAAAGCCTAATATATACAAACAAATACATATACTTATACTAATATATACACATATATATACATATATATATATATATATATAATAATAATAATAATAATAATAAAATATTTATTCAGTTCATTTGCATAAAAATTATCAATGTAAACATAAACATAAACAGTTTTGAATAAATTACAGATTTTGAATAAAATAAAATCAAATATTTCAAATTGATCAAATTTTTATGTCCAGGTTCACTTTAGCCTAAGCTAGACTGTGTTCCAAGACACAAAGCGGTATTTGATCTTTTTGAAATATATTAAACTAATGTAATAAAAATTAAGTACTAGTAAAATAATATAAAGTTACTTAGGGTAATTTGAAGCAAGTGAGAGATAATTTACATAAATGTACCAATAACAGTGATCACATACTGATAAATTAGTTAACTACACGTTTATAAATACATATACACTTCACTCACGAATATAGAGTAAAACATGTATACACACAATAATAATAACAATAATATTTATAGTATTAAGTGTGTCTATCATAATGAGAAATTAAGACTTTCAGAAATACTATAGACTAATAAAAATACTACTATGTTGATAAATGAATATTGTAGGTAGAATATATAAGTATAGAATTTGGACTTATATTAATAGCAATGGTGATTGATCAGCAGATTTCAGATTGGATTGTATATACATGTATCTGTTCTGTTATTGGTGTGTTTATAATATTTTGACTGTTGATATGAGTAGCCAATTTGTTACTATGTTTTTGAAATTTTTTTGTTAATTTCCTTTTTCAAACTTATTGGTAGATAATTGTATAATTTCTGTCCCACGTGTAGGAAACTTCGCTGTTGCTGTCGCTGTATAAATATATATATACATATATAAATATATACACATACACATACATACACACATATTGCACATTTAAAAACATTCAAAAATTCAGACAGAATAAAACGACTCTATTTAAAATAATCAGTGAACTCATCAATATTGTAAGGACTTATATCTAACATGAGCAACTTGATATTATATTTGAAATGGTCCAACTTGGTAAATCTTTTATATTCATTAGGTAATATATTATACAGCCTAAGGCCCATTATTTGGTATGATTTTTGACACAATGATGTACGATTTCTTGGAATATGTAGATCATTTTTTATTCTTGTATTGTAATGATGTACCGATTCATTTTTCATGAACTTATCTTGATTTTTGTGTATATACATCAATAGTTCAACGATAAATAAACCATAAACCGTGAGAATATTATACTCTCTGAATAGTCTTCGACAGAAAGTTCTTGAAGATACGTTAGCAATGTTTCTTAATATTCTTTTTTGTGTTATGAAAATATCTTTCATAGAAGATGAGTTACCCCAAATTAAAATACCATATATCAATCTTGACTGAATTTGACCATAATAAAATAATAGTATGCTTGTTTATCCAGAACATTTCTTAAAACTCTAATTTGATAACACTTGCTATTCAGATTCTTCATGAGATTTACGCAATGAGTGGTGAATGAGAGATTAGAATCAAAATCTATTCCTAAAAATTTAACACAGTTTGATTGTTCTACTGATTCATTATTTATATTTATATCTATTCCGGTGGTACTATTACGATGACGGTTTTGAAAAGACATATATTGAGTTTTGCATGGGTTTAGGAATAAAGAATGGCTGGATAACCAGTCATAAAGACTCTGGAGAGTGGAGTGAATTGTATCCTGTAGAATACACTCATACCTTTCACGAAACAAAAGTGTTGTGTCGTCAGCATATAAACAAGAGAAGGCTTTTGGTGAAATTACAGGCAAATCATTAATATAAAGCACAAATAAAACCGGACCCAGAACAGAGCCCTGGGGTACTCCAATTTCATTGGGCATATATGTCGATACGAACTGATTTTGAATATTTTCTTTTCTATGATTTATTTTGACACTTTGAGTACGATTTCGAAGATACGATTCGAACCAATCATGAGTTTTTCCTCTAACTCCAGAATTGTATAGTTTTTGCAATAAAAGCTCATGTTGCACGCAGTCAAACGCTCGACTCATATCACAGAATACAGCTGTAGTAATTTCATTTGCTTCCACACCTTCCAAAATTTTTTCATAAAGAGAGTATATAGCAGTCATCGTTGAACGACCTTCATGGAATCCATGTTGGTTTCGATTAAGTATATTATTCTTCATCAGGAATCCCATCAGTTAATTAAGCATTACATATTCAAAAATTTTCGATATTACAGGAGGCTGAGATACTGGTCTGTAATTTTCCATATTATGTAGGGTGCCTTTTTTGAAAAGAGGTGTTATAAGTGACATTTTCAATCTGCTTGGAAAAATTCCATCCTGAAAAGACCTATTTATGATATGGCATAGAGGTTTTGTGATTTGAGTGGAAATACGTTTTATGACATATGCAGATATACCATCTGGGCCAGATGAATGTTTATTTTTTAATTTATGTTTTATCACATGTTCTATCTCCTCTTCATTTACATGCTGAAGAAAAACACTTTTTTTGATGCTAGGAGTAGATATTTTTTGTGATATTATATTTGCATTATTTATTTTACTTATAATGTCATGAGGAGATTGGATGAAGAAACGGTTGAAACCATCAGCTATAACTTGAGGATCTGAACAAATTTTGTCATCAATTTCAATTGATATATTTTTCGAAAAATGTTTTGTTTTTCCCTAAGGTCTTCAATGACAGACCACGCACATAATCAAAATTCAATATGGCGACAACCAGACGATATACTGTGACAAAATTCAATATGGCGACCAGACGCCTCATTATGAGAAAGTTATAACAGCATATAGCTTGGTACATCAGTAATTGGTTAATCTGCTCGTTAGTTGGTTTATTCCGTGTCAATTACTATTTCGTTACATTTTTAATACATTATCACTTGAATATTTTAATAGAAACTTAATTAAGTACAGTCAAACTCAGCTATAACGAACGGCTTGATGACTAGAAATGGTTCGTTATAAAGGGTGTTCGCTATAAAGAAAATATGCAGTACATGCATCCTGGCAGTTTTTTTACGTAAATTGACGACACTGTACATTGTTTGAGACCATAATCCCGACACATTTGTGCATTTGCGCACTCACTGTCAAATTTTCTAATTATGCTTTTATAGTAGGGATATTGGTACAATGCAGTTGAACACGTACGCCATGTATCTAACAAATCCCCAACAGAGAAGGAGGGGAATCTGAGAAGGTCGTAAATCAATACTAGCCGACGACCCTTATTATTACCTATGCGCCTTAAGATTCGGAGATTTGAATATTTATTGGCAATAAACGAATTTAGATAATATGGTAGAACAGTAGGGTATTTGGATGAAACTTGGTTCGATCACACGATATTCCAAACAAAAGTTGGGTAGACTCATCTGACTTGTGCCAAACTAATGCGCCGTCTAATGAAGGAAATCGTATTACGAGCATTCACGCAGGACCCGAAAATGGTTTTATACCAAATGCGTTGTCTTTATCGTCAAAGAATATTAAGGACTCTTAAGTCGATTATCAGCCGAATTAATTGAAGACTGGTTCCAAAATATACTCATACCAAATATTCCACCCAACAGTATTATCGTCACAGTCGAAGACTAGATAAAGCAGCATGTTCAAATAACACCAAAGCCACTATACAAGAATATATGTTAAATAATGATATGTACTATGAGGAAAAGTACAGAAAAAAAACAGTTACTAGAAGTTTCACGGAGTTATTCGATGGAAAATAAACATTTATATGGTTCATTGGCTGAAAGCTTGGGGCATAAGGTGCTCAGACTTTCTCCTTATCAGTGTATGTTCAACCCAATTGAACATATATGTCATCATCTTAAGTCAGCAGTTCGAAGAAATAATACTTCTCCAACCTTAAGTTCAACTGTGGTAGCTCTTATTCAAACAGAAACTGCAAACATACCTGATAGTAGCTGAGCCAAGTGTGTTTCCCATATTATAAAGGTGGAAAAGTCATATATGGATATACAGTGTGACCCATTCAAAATCGATCCACCCCTGTAGAATACGCGTTTTTCAGTCAATCTCATTTTTTTTTATATTAAGCATCAAATACACAAATTTTCATAACTTTAGTTTAATTTCCAAGGCACTCTATGGTTTTTTTTTTGTCAAAAACGGCAAAAGTTTATTAGGCAATTTTTGTTTTCAAATTTGACTACACCACTGGATTTGTAGTCATTATAAATGGAAACCATCGAAATTTCATAAAAAAATATTGGTTAACAACGAAGTTACAACAACTTTAATTTTGGAAACAAAGTATTTGATTATAATTTTTATTTAGATTATAGACATATTTAAAATCTGGCAACACTGCCGATACAAAGTAGAACACTAGTGAATTTGTAATAAAAAATTCGAAGTCAATAGCTCATTCCGTTCTACAGTTATAACTCCTGAAAGTATGGTAATGTGAGCGATTTGTGGTGTACTAAATCACAGCCTACTATTGATTTAGTATAATACAATGTATTAGTTCGGCTTTCCTCAAATGATTGATACCTTCTCTAAAAGCTTGTTCCAGTTGAGTTTTGCAGAATTTGAAAGGAAAATTTTTGTCCTGCTTTCTGTTTTATTATTGAATAAATAATTTTGATACTTTAAAACTTGATTCGGTTCATTTCGTTTTTATCGGCTATGGAAGACTGCATAACTTGAAAATGACTTTTTAATTTTCTGTTATTTTCCAATACCCTTATAACCTGAACTTGAATAAATGATTTTAAGGAAATATAATTCACAAATCCAGTGGCGTAGTCAGATTTTTATTACAAAATCGCTTCCACCACAAATCGCTCACATTACCATACTTTCAGGAGTTATAACTGTAGAACGTAATGAGCTATTGACTTCGGATTTTCGCTGTAAAAATTCACTGGTGTTCTACTTTGTATCGGCAGTGTTGCCAGATTTTATATATGTCTATAATCTAAATAAAAATTATAATCAAATACTTTGTTTCCAAACTTAAAGTTGTTGTAACTTCGTTGTTAACTAATATTTTTTCATGAAATTTTGATAGTTGTCATTTATAACGACAACAAATCCAGTGGTTCAGTCAAATTTTAAAACAAGAATTGCCTAATAAACTTTTGCCGTTTTTGACAAAGAAAAAAAACCAAAGAGTGCCTTGGAAATGAAACTGAAATCATGAAAATTTGTGTCAAGATACAGTTTTTTATGCTTGATATTCAAAAAAAAATTGTTTGAGAATGACTGAAAAATTCGTATTCTACAGGGGTGGATCCATTTTAAATGGGTCACACTGTAGAAAAAATTCCCAAAGAAAAGTTTATTATCAATTTGGATGAGGACAGTGGAAGAGAAACTGATCTTCGTGAGTTATTTTGTTTATGAATACCTTTTATCGAGAAAATGAACTTTCCATAAAGTATAAAGTTTGACATTTTACATTAATCGGGTATATCATATAATATAATTATATATGTATTATTATCATATATTATATATAAATAAACAATTCTCAATTATATTCAAGCGATTTTTCTTAATAATTATCTTAACCCAATATCAATATACCTACCTATAAAACAAAATTTAATGGCTAGGGCAGGTACAACTCTGCGTAGAATCCACCGCCTGCTGATAACTCAACTGGTTGGTGATTTACGACCCTCTTCGATTTCTGGTTCTACCTTACCATATAATTCTTGATGTAGGTTCAGATGATAAGTCCGGAACTTATGTTTCGAAGGTATTCGGTTCACACTATTTTGTGAAATATCCGTTTCCGCTGCTATTTCCCTAGTGCTCAAGTGAGGATTTTCCAGTAGTATCAATAAAAATTGCAACTAATCCTCCTTATTGATCTGACCACCAACAATTTCCTTTTGGATATAAGACACAAAACCAGTAGGTTCAAACCTATCTCTCATCTCTAGGAATGAAGACATCCTTGGAGTTATTGCTTCTGGATATTTTTTATGGTACGAGTTAATTTAATGTTGGATTCGAGCGATATGGCTGCTCGTAGTTTTTCATGAGTGTTGCAAAAAAGTAACTTACATGATTTTATTGCTATTCAACCTCTATTGATCCGGGGCTATCGAATCAACCCTATACTGAGGTTTTCTCCAATAAATCTCCTTCTTAGCACACTCGTGGCTGCTTTTGAAAGTTGGAGGTTTATTTGAAGTGTCCTGAGCTTTTGGCTCATATGGGTAGGATATCGTTGTGAGGCAATGCTGCCTCTTCAACGACTCTTCCGCATCCTCCCATAGTTTTTAGGGAGTTTTTCTCGCCCGGTTTTTCTTGACTCTAACCATGATGGGTCCCACGAGAAGCTGGGGAATGGCAGTCACTTGCGGTTGAGCCCTGCATGCCGCAGGAAGGCAAATGAACTCGTAACTCGTCCTCCCACTTGTCATGCAGGCTCAGGCTTCTGCTTGTCCACCTAGAACTTGGGGTAGTTGTAGTTCTCGTCTGTCGACCGGCCGGTTGAGGCAAGCCCCCAATGATATCTAATAATTACTAGCTAAAAACCGCGGTCTGTACCACCATAGTGAAGCTGATAGACTCCTTCCTGCGAGGACGGCGGTGCCAATGTAAAGCTGGCAGCGACCTCTCAGCAGTGAGGACCCTAGAAGCAGGAGTACCGCAAGGCGCAGTCTTATCTCCACACCTGTTCTCCATCTACACGGCAGATATCTCAAAGCCTGGGGACAACTTCAACAAGCTAGCGCTGTACGCGGACGACACAGCACTAGTGGCCAAATCGGTGAACGCAACGCAAGTAACCCGATACCTGCAAGATCAAGCAGACAAGCTTGAGGACTGGTTCAACGTATGGAAGATCGAGATCAACGCGGAAAAGAGCCAAGCAATACTTTTCACCAGAAGGCGAATAACACCGTCAGGACATGTCATCATGAATGACCAACGAATCCCATGGGCAAACGAGGCCAAATACTTTGGAGTCACCTTGGACAGAATATTGACATTCAGGCAACACGTAGATCGAAGGCTCGGACTAGCGAAAGCAGCACGAAAGAACCTCATAGGACATAGGACGCAGTAGCAACATGGACCTCCAGTTAAAACTGCTCCTTATCAGGACCATCCTCCTCCCCATCATCCTGTATGCATCCGCCACATGGGGTCAATGCGCACAAACATACAGGACCAAGATTCTTCTCTTAAACGTGAGCCTAAGAATGGCAGTGAACGCTCCCAGATACGTCCCGAATAGATTCATCTACAGGGACCTGAATGTCAATCCGAACTTCATTGACGACCATCTTCGGAACCACGCCACCGCGACGTTCCTGAAGACGGACACCCACACGAACCCGGTGATTCAAGACATCCACGCGAACCTAAACCTGGACGATCCCAGGTTTAGAGAAAGGTAAAAGTATTTGCGACCAGTCTACCAAAACGACCGTCCACCACCGAGAGTAGCACTCCGGTGCGTCAGGTGAGTAACAACTCAACACAAAACACGTAAGATCACCACACCCATATCACACCCATCAGGTACATCACCACCATGCACACACAGCACAAGTCAGGTAAACACACAACGATCAGATAACAAGGGGTTTTAAACTTTTGAGCACTCAGAGGCTGACTTCATACCACAGGAGGTACGATTTTAATTTCGCAAACGTGCCATTTGCGAGTTGAGGACCGCTCCAAGGAGGAGCGGGGAAGGATGGAAGTGGACAGTAAATCTCGTTCGCGCATAAAATGAAGGGGATTTACTATCCATGGGCGCTCAACCTTAGGGGGGGCATGGTGTGGTCTGTACCAGGCAGGTTTCAGATGATGTTGACTCGAACTCGGCTGATTTGCATTACTCCTTAATTCAAAGTTTTTGATACCTGGATGGGCATGCCTGCAACGCCTGGTTGCACTGATTTCCGCATCGTTTCACGTGAATCCTTTGTGGTCGTATATCCTTTCTGGTGGAGTCACTGTATTGTGTTCCTTTGTTTTACTTGTTGGTGGATCATTGTTTGATTACGTACTAACGATAGGACACATCGTCAAACTGAAAAACATACGATACTTAACGAATGACCAGGATTATATACTAGTCTACCAGGGGCGCGCCAACTATGTGGCGAATGTAGGCAAAAGCCACGGGCGGCAAAATCTAAGGGCGGCAATTTGGCTAAATAAACCGTACTAACGACCTCTCCTTTCTAATGCCGCGCGTCGGCTCCAATTCATGTTTAATGCGTGATTCTCTTTCGGTTGGTACTCTTTTGCTATTAGCGATAGCGGCTAGCGGCTAGCTTGAGAAGTCCGAGTATCACAGGTGGCTTAGCGGTAACGGTAAGTATCAAAAACAAAGAGAGTAAATATAGAGAAATATTTTTATTGCTTTTTTCATTCGAGAAAGGCTTAAAAGTCGTCTGTCGGAAGCCGTAAAAAATGAGAGTTAATATAAATATGTCTGGATTTTGTAAAATGGGTCATTCTGGTTTGTTCTGCAAATCAGATTAGTTGATTAGATAGTTAGTTAGTGAGGTGAATATTTCAGTGTAAAAAATGGTAAGTAGTGTAACTAAAACTAAATATGGTACCTATATTTTTACTATTCTACTCTTAATTCTAATTAAAATTTCTGAAACATGTTCTATCAAAACTCAGTAGTTTTCGAGATATTCAACATTAATTTTATTTTCCCATAAACGGCAATTGACATTATGGCTAATAATTTCACCTTGCAACTACCAACCACTAATTGTAAAGTATTTTTAGGTAATTTTTCCTCAAGGTCCTGTAGTACATACCAATACATATTTGATTTGTTGAAAATATTAACAGGATGTTCAAAAAATCAGATGTGGAATCATCTGCGACTGAAAGATAAACTTCAGTCACTATCTTCCATCGTCAAGATAACCTCTTGTAGGGTATTTATGTTGAAAAGGGAAACATTCTCAATTGAATATTGATAGAAAGCTTTTTCTGTGAATTGAAATATCCACGATTAAAATGAAGTTATTTTTTGTGAATGTCTAACAGAAAACAACTACTTTCCCGGCTAAAGCTACGCTGGACATTGAACTACATCTGATAGATATTCTGAAAGGCCCTAACTCAAAAGAAAAATTCTGAAATTGAAAATTTGCATTTTCATTCAGATAGTTATTTGATTTTCTATTCCAGTCTTATTAAAACTCATAAAGATGAATGAGGCAAAGAAGAATGTTTTCCAATGAGTTACCAGAAATCATTCGTAACATTGACGCAGGAGAGCATTCGCTTCACTAGGTCTTCAATACATTTTGTCGACGAAAATTATTCACGCTTCACGATCATCGAAGACCGGAGAATGGAAACACATTTTCAGAAAATCTGACTTTGAAAGATGGAAAAGTAAGAATAATTTCTTTGGAAAAAAAAAAAAAAAAATTTATCGTGGAAGCGTGAAATAGATTTCCGTCGACAAAAATGTAGTGAAGACCTAGTGAATGCGATGTCTCTCCTGCGTCAATGTTACGAATGATTTCTGGTGAGTACTCCATTTTGGAAAACATTCTTCTTTGCCTCATTCATCTTTATGAGTTCTTAATTAAGACTGGAATAGAAAATCAAATAACTATCGAATGAAAATGCAAATTTTCAATTTAAGATTTTTTTTTTGAGTTAGGGCCTTTTCAGAATATCTATCAGATGTAGTTCAATGTCCAGCGTGGCTTCAGCCAGGGAAGGAGTTGTTTTCTGTTAGACATTCAAAAAAAATAACTTCATTTCAATCGTGGATTTTTCAATTTACAGAAAAATCTTTCTATCAATATTCAATTTCCCATTCCCTTCCCTTTTCAATACATATTTATTTTCAACAAATGTTGAACAGGGTGTTCAAAAAATGTAATCCAATTTGTTGGTAAAGACAGATGTAAAACAATGTTTTTTCAAATAGATCACCTTATAACATATCCTATATCAAAATTCATCTGTTTTCGAGATATTTTACGTTTAATTTTTTTTCTAAAAACGTTAATAAGATTGCTAACAATATGGCATTTCCTATTTTAAGGAAACGGGTAAAAAAAGAAAACGATTGTCAGGTCAACAAAGACGGCAGAAAATGGAAGAGAAGGGAAAAATTAGCTGATTCTTTGAAGAAATATTTGCAAACCGTCAGAAATAAGTGTTCTTCCTGAACTTGAAAATACGGACGATGCTCGCCCTAGTTGTTCCTCAGCCCCAAGTTCCTCATTTGTTTCTGATTGTAATAATATAAATAGTACCCAGGAACATCATACTGAAAACGTTCCAGCAGCTGCAACATTACTATTTTCTAACTCCACCGTAATATGTGAAGACCCCGGAGAGTGGCCCGAAATAATTACATCCGCAGATGCAAGATTTTTAACGGAAAAAGGACCCCATCAAATTACGAATTGGATCTATCCAGTAAACTTACAAGGCTGAAAGTTTTCTGCCAGTTGTTTTTATCGCAACCTCACGAATGGAGAGAAAGTTTAAAGGGAGTGGCTGATTTACTCAACAACAAGAGATGCGGTTTACTGTTTCTGTTGTAAAGTTTTTGGTAAGTCTTTGACCGACTTGTCTAATAAGGAAAGGTGTTCTGATTGGAAACATTTGTCACTAGTTCTAAACAGACACGAAAAGGGTGACTCCCATAAAAAATTATCGGATCTTGGTAACACTCATCAAACATGTTATATAAGGGAGTTACTATGCAAGTTACGTTCATTGCAAGTAGAACGAAAATACTGGTATCGTGTCATTGAAAGAATAATTTCAGGAATTTTTATGTCGTCAATGTTTAGCTTTACATGGTAGATCTAACAAATTATATGAAAATAATAACGAAAACTTCTCAAAATTGATAGAAACGTTCACCAAATTTGATTCTGTAATGGAGCAACATGTTCGACGTACATATAAAAATCAAAGCAGCGGCAGCGGTAGCGGAATGACAAACTATTTATGCGATAAAATTCAAAATGAATTGATAAATTTAATCGGCTCAAAAGTAAGAACTACTATTTTGGATCTAGTAAAAAAACATGAATATTACTCTATAATCCTCGACTATACACCAGATTTGAGTCATACCGAACAATTAGGTGTAGTTTTGAGGTTTGTTTTATAAAACGAGTTGACGAAAAAAAAATAAATACGTGAACATTTAGCGAACTTCTTGTATACGCCAGGGAGCTGGCTGAAGAATTAGAAATTGAACCAAATTTTTCATCTTCACAAACAGTTCGTCAAAGAAAAAAGAAAAGACAGTTTGATTATGAAAGTACTGACGAACCAATGACAGACTGAAAATGAACTACATACTATACTAGATACGGGTTGCAAACGATTATCTCTTAATGAATGATTCAAGGGTTGGAGCAATTTAATAACATTTTTGGATTTATTCTTCAAATGTTCAGCTTGAATGAAGAAGAATTAAGAAACTCGTGTTTTTTTATTTGAAAAATGAAGCACGTAAAGAATCAGATATTGATGCAAATGACTTATTTGATGAAATTATTTGTTTAAAATGCCACTTACCAGAGCAAAATGAGTTAGATCCTTAGTTAATTCCTCAATACATTTTAGAGAACAATTTAATTTCAACATTTCCAAATACTGCAGTGGCAATACGAATTTTTTTAACGCTACCAGTATCTGTAGCATCGGGAGAAAGGTCTTTTTCAAAATTAAAATTAATAAAAACTTTTTTACGGTCAACTATGGCACAAGAGAGACTCAGTAATTTGGCAATTATGTCCATGGAAAGTGACCTTATGGATTGTATTCCTTTAGACGCGTTGATTAAAGATTTTGCCGAAAAAAAAAATGAGAGAGTCCTTCCAATAAGTTATTTTGTTCTTTTTTTTCTGTTATGTAACATTTTTATTGTTTTGTCAGTTTTGTTATTATTTTGTTTTTTTACATTCTTCGTTGATCCTTATGTCTAAGACTTGTCAAGATCTTCTAAATGTTATGGAGATGAGTAGTCAGGTATCATGCTGATTAAAATCAGTACACTTTTTTTTATTTGAGCTTTCGGAAATACTCATTTTCTTTATTTGCAAACATCAAATGATAATGATGATTTGAAATTATAGATTATACATTATACGGCATATAAATTAACACATATTTCATTTCAGAATTAGATAAGTAATAGCGATTATTTCAATTTTGTGTGTACCCCCTTATCTGATGTATCAGTATCAAAATTAAATATAGGTATTAGCACGTATTTTAATTTTATTTATGTGTACCCACCCATGTATGCATTTTTACTAAAAAAGGGATAAGGGGTGTAAAATTATATTTTGCCCACAGGCGGCCGCATGGCTTGGCGCGCCCCTGTAGTCTACTATAGTAATCATTGAAATTGAAAAGCGACCACATAGTATAAATAAAAAGGATGACAGCGAGAAACTATCAACAACCTGTAAATCTTTCTTGAAATAAAGAAATACCATACAGCGACTCAATCAGAATGGAGAACGGCAACAGAAGTTAAATGAATGACTTCTTCCGAATAAACGCGAAGCAAAGCGCTCACAAGTTTGATCAGGCGTGACGAACATGCGCGCGGAAGTGTAATCAGAGCTGACAGACGTGCGCATACAGATGAGACCATACACCACTATAAATTGAGGAGTATATACGTTTTCAAGACGAAACGTCGCAACAGATATTTCAGTTATTTGAACTAATCAACCAACTTTTAAGTTACTATAATCAGTGAGGTCCCAAAACATTTTCAGACAAATTTAAAAGTATCGATTTCTAAAATCCCATTTGTACTACGTGCCGATGAACAGAATTTATTTCCAATTAAAAGGATATCCCACACGGTATGTTCACTCTATGTAAATCAAGTCATGGATATATTATAATATACCAAACAGTCACTAGAAATTGTAATGTAAGTTAAAATAATTTGTTTGGTCCTTATTGATGATATAAAATAGTTTTTCAATTAATTCAATGGGTTTCTTTCGGAAAGAATATCTGAAAACAAGAAACAATAAATTAAGTTAATTGGTTTGGAATTCAATGAATATGCATGGATCTGAAAGCTTCCTCCGAAAGAACATCACTTTAGGAACGTTAGATGAGAATATAGAGTTCGTGAATAGATAAGAATAGAACGGAAGCATAAGATTTCAAATTCGATAGCATTGTGTTAAATTTAACCTGATTATTTTATATCTGAAATCTGATCCGCTATAAATCACAGAAGAATTAATTTGGTATTGTACATGGAATTATCATGTTCCTTTTTGTTGAATAGTGCTAATAGGTATTAGGAAGAGCAGCAAATCATTGGGATTCGAAAATTCAACTTATTCACAGGAATGAATTCAAATGTGAAAATTAGTCAGTTTATTTTTATTCACACTTATTTGTAAGGTGTGTTAGCACCATTCTATTTCCGTAGATAAAGAAATATACCCAAAATAACTTTTGTTAACATGCAGTTCAGCCTTCAGATATTATCCCAAAAACAACAAACGAACAATATTGGACTGTAGGGAAAATTATGTCAACACAAGGAAATACTTACATATTAAAATCACGTTCATGCATTTAATTCCAAAGTATTTCCCAATATCATGTTCAAATTCATTTCGATACAAATAATCATTGTTTTTTCTAATGTTCATTGAAAACGGTTTCAATGAAATAAAATTCCCATATGTTTCTAATCAAAATAATCAGACCGCGATTTTGTTCACACATCACAAGCAAAAAAACGGACCGAGTTTTCGCATATGTATCCTCATATCTGAGTATTCATCGAATATATTGGATTTTTCGAATTTTGCTATCGATTTCCGGATTTTTAGGTACTGTGTTTATGAATTGAATTTGTTTGGAGAGGTGAGTGATTTAAAAAAGAGCAATACCATCACATAAACCTATCGGAATCCAGAAAAATAAACAAAATGTAGAATGTTTCATTCACTGTTTTTTTGTTCAGTAACCACTCAATCAAATAATAAAATATACTAATATACTAATAAACTATAATATATATATATATATATATATATATATATATATATAAACTTCTTATAAGGCATTGCAGGCGGGGACAAACCAATAACTAAAATATGTTTGGTGGTGGTCTTCAAGTGATAATATATTTTAATTTTTACAACAAATATGTTTTGTAATTTTTGTTTGTCGTCAGTATGGGAGTCAACTGATGGAAGGTCGCCAATTTCCCAATTGGTTTTCCCAGGAAGGGGATAAGTGAAGTCTTGAAGGAAATTCATAAAGGAAAATCACGAGGACATCTGGGAGACAATAATACTTTCGACAAAATCAAGAGCAGAGATTCTACTGGGTTCGATGTCGAAACGATGTAGAAAGCTGGTGCAGAAGATATATATATATATATATTTTCTTCAAATTCTCGGAATAAAGGTCTGATTCAGTCAATTCATATAATTTTTTTTAACGACGTTTCGACATGGTATTTGTCATCATCAGGTTGAAACAAAATTATTTTATTTGAGTTTTGCGTTCGCATCGTACGAAGGTTATTGTGGGAGTGAGTTGAAATGTTAGTAATAAATTTGACTTACGTTCTTTATATCATTTATGTTCTGAATGCTGTTTCGAGGAACGTTCTAACTTTTGGAGCCCTTTCTTTGGTCAAAATCACAACGTTATCAAACTTATGTTTATCTTCTTTTTCATGTTTGGACAAGACTATATTGAATATTTGTGGGCTTGTATTCACTTTTGTGCATATTGTTTTGTTGTATAAATAATAACACATTGTTTCTGATTTTTCTGCGAATCATAATACCCAGAAAAAATAAAATAAAAATATATATATATATATATATATATATATATATATATATATATATATATATATATATATATATATATATGTATATATATATATATATATACAGGGTGTTAGTGAATAACTGCGACAAACTTCAGGGGGTGATTCTGCATGAAAAAATAATGACAGTTTGCTATATATCTTTTGTCCGCAAATGCTTCGTTTTCCGAGTTACGGGGTGTTGAAATTCTTCTTAAAAACTTACTTTATTGCTCTGGAACCGGTCGAGATATGCAAATGAAATTTAGTGGGTTTCAAGAGGTGATTATTGCGCAATTTCTGACATGCAATTGGGAATTTTATGTTCGTCATTGACGCACATACGGGTAATGATCTCAATTTTTTTAAGAAAAAATGTTTTTCTTTAAAAAAATTGATATTATTTCCCAATGCGCGCCAATGATGAACATAAAATTCTTAATTGCATGTCAAAAAATTTCATATGCATATCTTGACCGGTTTCAGAGCAATAAAGTAAGTTTTTTAGTAAAACTTTAACACCCCGTATTTCGGAAAACAAAGCATTGTTGTTTGCTGTTAAGTGTGTTAAGTTTTTTACTGTAAATTCTGAGGTTATTGATGATATATCATCAAGAAACAAGATGCATTCGCTGTAATTCAAGTACTAACCGATATCATTTACATAGATGACGAATAACAGGGGCCCAAGTACTGAGTATGGGGTTCCTCAAATACTTGACCATTTTGTTATCAGATTTGACATGATCCAAACTGATACACTGTAGACGGTTACTCAGAAAGGACTTTATGATGACCCCCCTTTCCCAAATTCCATAGAAACCTCACTTTTTTAGGAGGATATCATCGACGGCCTTGAGGTCACATAAAGTGAGTGCAGTCATTTGCCCTTGCTACAGACCATCGAATATGCCCCCAATGGTATCTAGTATATTCATACCAGTGAGTCGATACAACCATATGACCATATGATCATCGTTAAACATACCCCATGTTTGTGGACTTGAACTATTTTCTTCATTATATGAACAATCATTTCCACAGAGCAACTGCCCTTATGGCTATTTGACAAAAAATACATAAATGCGATAAATGTGAATATACTTCATCGTTGAATACAGTTTTTGGAGTGTTTAATAGACACATTCATACTATACTCGGAATTTAATCACTCAACAAAAACCATCATTATCGCAGAACAGTTTTTTGTCACAAATACAATTACTACGACTAGAAGTAAATTCATTCGCAGTCATTTTTCTCTAGGTACAGTTAGTACAGACTGACAATTATTTTCCGAATGCCATGTTCATTATCAACTTATACGCTAACGAGAATAATAACATAACATATACTAAAATGATATAAAATACCCAGTTAACTCCTGCCTTCTTCTTTCAACCTGCATTTTTCCATTCAGAGTTAACTTTATCAATTGGTAGGAAAAACCACTATTAAGGCATAACAGATACTACGAAAGAAATGATGATCACAAGAGATAATGCACTGAAGAAAAATAATTCTGCAAATATTTTCCGATTTTATAAATACATGCGTGATTATATGAATAAAACAATAAAAAGGGAGTATAAAACATACTTTTTGCAACAACACTCAAGAACAATGAATTTATAGTTGATAAATCTCGAGATTTTCCAAATGACCTCAAGAAAGTAGATGAAGTCAATAACTTTTTCAACAATTCTATTCCAGATAGTTCACCACCTCCTGAACATTTAACCTTCCATGATTTTAACTGTATGACCGAAACTGAGTTTGTGCTCCATGAATATTTGTAGCCCTCGTGGTTCAACTCCCCAGGAGGGGTAGATGTTACCCTTAGGAACTTGAATGGGAAGGAGGGTCAAGTGGCACATCATTTTAGAGAGCATTTGATTCTCTTTCCAATGGTACCCTGACTTATTATTTTTGGATTTGCAGGTTCCGAAAAATAGCGTTCTAAACTTACAGAAGTGATTAGAACTTGCCTGCATTGAGATGCATTATTGTATTGACTCTCCTTTTAATAGAAATGGTTAGAAGAGTAGGGGCACCGTTCCAACCCTTGAATAACAGGAATAAATCTATTCTAAACGTGTGATTTTTTATTTGTTAGTTATTTTCCTTTTACAAAAAAAACTTTTAATTTGCTACAAAGAAATTTTAAACATGGGATCTACTTATGCCTATGTTGTAAACTGTTCAAAATGTTGTCCATTTTTCTATAAACAGTAATAAAGTCTGTTTTCGAAAAACTTCACCAGGAATTGACCGGCATACTGCTGTAATTCGTCTTTTGAGTTCATCAATATCAGCAGGTTGTGTTTTATAAACAACGGATGTTCCCAAAGAAAGAAATCTATTCGGGAATCTCTCGTTTAACCACTGTCGGACGGGAAGAAAATAATGAGGTGAAGCACCGTCCTGCTGGAAATGTAATAGATCCTCCAGCATCAATTTGAGTTTCTAGCTCGTGAGTTATAAGAGGATCGATAGTCTCTTCAAGCATATCAAGGTACAGATTGAAAGTTTTCTTCAAGAAATAAAGGACCAATAATGGCATTTCCAAGAATACCAGCCCAAACATTAACTTTTTGTGGGTGTTGTGTATGTCCTCGGAAAATATGCAGGTTTTCGTCACTCCAATAGCGACAATTTCGTCTACTAACATTGCCATTCATAAAAAATGAAGATTCATCGCTGATACAGATATTCATCAAAAGATTAGGGATGGCTTGACTCGATGAGACATGGTTTCACAAAATTATATTCTTCAACCATAATCATCTTCATGGAGCTCTTGAAGAATCTGCATTTTATATGGATGAAATTTATGCATTTTCAATGCTCTTCTTGCAGTCTTGCGTGACATTTCCGTCTATTCTGCTACTGATCGTGAGGAGCTAGTGGGCTCTGCAGCAAATGTTTCCAAAACTCCAATTTGAGCTTCTTCATTTAGTATTCTGGGGCTATTTCTTTTTTTTCTTTTTCACCGAACCAGTTTCGTAAAACAATTTTTTGCTATCTGTGGAATTTCAGCAATAAAAATTGAAAATCCAGCATTCAATAAACGTGACACACCTACTATCTATATTTTACTATTAGATTACTTTTTGATGTGAATTTTTTTGAGCTAATGGCTAATGTTGTCCCTGATAAAGAGTTTGAACGGTACCACCCAATCTACCTACCAGTTCTACTAAAAGGAGACTCAATACAATAATTTTTGTTCAAATAATAACCTGAAAACCATGATTCTCAGTCAGGCAAGTTCAAATTACTTCTGTAAGATTAAAACGCTATTTTTCAAAACCTGCTCATGAAAAAATAATAAGTCAGGATACCATTGGAAAGAGAATCAAACGCCCATCAAAATGATGTGCCACTTGACCCCCCTTCCCGTTTGAGATTCTAAGGGTAACATCTACCTACCCCTCCTAAGTGGTTTAACCACGAGGGCTACAAATATTCATTGAAAGTGTCCCCCTTCAAAATAAAATTGACCGGTTTTTTCGATTTTTAATATTATTTAGTGAAAGGAGGATATTAAGGGTGGGAAATTTTCAAATTGACACCCTGTATAACACAATTTGTAAAATCGATACAAATGCCATGAGATGTGACAACTTCAACATAAAACGTATAAAAGTGTGCTGTCCCCATATAGTTTAATATATCACCCATATAATGAATACGTGTCTTACTCAAAATATATATACCCGGAAGCCTGGAAAAAAGCTATTGTAAAAGAAGCACTATGTTCGAAACATCAAATTTATTATGTGTGCAGAAAAAACAACTTGGCCAAAGTACCTTGATCAATGTTTATTATGCTGTTATATATTCACATATCACGTACAATATCGTTTGAAAAGAACTGTCCCATGTAAATCATACTTCAAGCAATATTCACTATTAATTGTTCCAATATATATATATATATATATATATATATATATATATATATATATATATATATATATATAAAATATATATATATATATATATGATACAATTATTATTATTATTATTAATAACTTTAATATTTTTTTGTTATGATACGTTAGATTGACTGATTCATTTTCATTTGAACTTTTTGAAAAAGAAATACCTATCATAACAGCAATAATATATATCCGGCTATGTTGTTTACCCTTTTTCAAATACTCTTTCACCTGTATTCTTCTACCTTATCCCAGCTCAATCTGTACGCCTATGAAAAAATTATGTTTCTCCTTCTCAAGGTAGGATTCAGTAGTGTCAACTTGTTGCTCAGCTTGAAGTCAGAAGAACTGTTTTATGGAAAGATTTGATCAAACAGATAAATAATGAATCCAGAAAACAGTCAAAAAATGTTTCTTTTATTCAAAAAGAATCCTTGAAACCTAACCTGCGAAATCTACCTTAATTTTAATAATTTTATCAACCAGTGAAATAAAGTTGTCAAGTCTTTGCTCATGCGCAATAAAGTAACTAGTGAATATACGTTCGTGGGTTATACTCAGTTTATGAGCATGAATAAGAGATAATATTCAAATGAATGGATGAAAGTCTGGCACGAATACGCTCACTTTATTTAGTTCTGGGTTAAAAATACCTGTTATTCTTTCTCTTGAGTGTTCTCGTGAATCCTGGAAGTGTTTTTCGGATATTGATGATTGCAGTTCCACTGTGGAAGGCCCCTTTGTTAATGGCAACGTCACGGATATGACTTAGGCTGTATTCTGAAAGTGAGTGTTTTTTTCTTGAAAGTTTTTACTCCTATTTGTCTCTGGATATGTTTTATATTGTCTAATGGTTGTTTTGCTTCTGTTCCTCTTGTATTTTCTCTTTTACTGTCTTTCGAAATTTGGTACGGCTTTCATTTCAAATATAATTTTTCATCTCCCGCCAAACTTGTTATTTTTCTTCTTGGCAACCCTCACTTTCTGTTTATTTTCACAAATTTCAGGTGTTTGCTCACTTTCTGGGACACTTCTTCTTATTCTAAACTATTCAATGGTTTTTATTTACAATTTACATTTCTATAGCTCACATAATATATACAGAGTTTGTTAAAATTCATATTTGACAATTTTCTGTACTCAAAATTTTTTTATTTTATTATTTTCCATCGAAATGTTTTTGACGTCGCTGTCATGTTTCCTTCTGATTTGATTTGATGTTCCAACTTGAATATTATTTTTATCTACTTGAGATCTAAAGTTTAATCATGAATTTTGATTTCTATATTTTTTTTATAAGTTGTGCACATTGAATGTATTGTTGGCAACATACTTATGACAATGGAGAAACTCCAGTGCTGAACTTTTGAGACATGTGCGTTGACTAGAAAATAGTACAATCATTATATCACTTTTTTTTCTTTTTCCATTGAACAAATATTTCTTATCATAACAATATATACCGGGTGTCCCAGAGCTTTTAGGCCAGCAGATATTTCAGTTATTTGCAGAAAATAAAATTGAAAAAAAATACGTGTCGTAGGAGACCATGAGCTCGTTCATGTAGCATAGCAAAATCCACCCCCTGGCAAACAACCCCCGAGAAACCACCCCAAACTTTTGTTTTCAAATTGCACCCCATGTTTGTTGCTGTTCAACTTACAGCCCGTTTCATTCCTTATTCATCGATATATCTAATATGTAGTTGTGAAGATAGTAAGTCGATAAAATTCAATTCGTTAGTATTATTAATTTGACGGAATGAATGGTTCCACATTGTAGACAAGAAAAGTGGATGTTAAAGAAAAAGACTCAATAAAATGTTGTTTTTCAAATTGCACCCCCATGTTTGTTGCTGTTCAACTTACAGTCTTTTCCATTTCTCATTCAATAATGTACCATGGTTGCTAGAATGGCATGCAGAATTATGGCAAATAAAAATACAAATGAAATAATAATTTATAAGCTCATCTGTATTTTGAAAAAATATTATACTACAGAAATTGTTCAAAATGTTGGCCAGCACTTGCACACATGCATCAAGTCGCCGAATCAGCGCGAGTACAGGAAGCTCTAATCATTTCCGGAGTAACGGTGTTACAAGCCCTGAAATTTTCTGTGTTAAATCTTCAATATTTATTGGTGGAGTTTCGAAGACAACTCGTTTCAAATATCCCCATAGGAAAAGTCCAGTGGCGTGAGATCTGGAGAACGTGCAGGCCATCGAACAGGTCCACTATTTCCAATCAACGGTCTTGAAAGATATTATTGAGGAATGTAGTAACTATATTATGGTTATGTGCAGGAGCACCATCTTGTTGCCACCACATTTGTTGTCGTTCCTCAATTGGAATATCTTCTAGTAATGCAGAATGCAATTTTCCAAGAAATGTAGATATCGGTGGCCCGTCAAAGTGTCTTGGAAAAATGAGGGCCGATGAGACGTCCATTATGTAAACCACACCACACGTTCACACCCATTGTTTGGAAATTGGTTCTCGTATCCAGTGAGGGTTGTCCTGTGACCAATAGTGCATGTTATGTCGGTTAACAGTGCCATTATTATGGAAGCGGATTCGTCACTCCATAAGATTTGATCGAGGAAGTTGGGATTGTCATGGACTAAACTTGAATGTGAGCAATGAATGCCATTCGTCTTTCGAAATCTGTAGGTCTGAGTCCTTGGTGTAAATGTATTTTGAAGGGATGATACCTGTACTGTTTGAAAATTCTGTGCACAGACGACTTACTGATCCCAATCTCCACGCCAATGCACGAACCGAAATATGAGGATGTGCTTCGGCGTAAGCCAACTATTTATACAATGTTCCTCAGTTCGTACAGAGTAGGATGTGCTTGATGTGTTTTCCTGGGAAAAGATCCCGTTTGCATTGTATTTTCTACATACGGAAACGTATTGCGACCTGGTTGTCGACGATCAGGAGCGCTGCTCATACAGCCTCTCCAGCACGTTTATTCTTTGGCATTCACCAAAAATTAGAAGCATATCAACGTATTCGTTGGGAGTGAAGGTAAAGGCATTTTGATATTTAACAACAATATCACGACTGATCGCAATTTGTAATCCAGATACCGTAGGAATAAAACAAAGCACAAAAGTTCTAACATTTTATTGACTCTTTTTCTTTAACATCCACTTTTTCTTGTTCTACATGTGGAACCATTCATTCCGTCAAATTAATAGTACCCACTAACGACTTGAATTTTATCGACTTACTATCTTCACAACTACATATTATGATATATCGATGAATAAGGAATGAAACGGGCTGTAAGTTGAACAGCAACAAACATGGGGGTGCAATTTGAAAAACAAAAGTTTGGGGTGGTTTCTCGGGGGTTGTTTGCCAGGGAATAAGGAATGAAAAGCTCTGGGACACATATATATATATATATATATATATATATATATATATATATAGCTGTTTGTGCTATATTAAACGAAATATGAAGACTTCAACGAGAAATGATGATAATCACCGTAACCCTACAAGGATTGTTAATAAAATAAAGATCCTGAAACATTCGACTAGCTTATATGAAAAGACTCCTTCGCTGGCAAGAACAATATTCACAATCATGTACCACCCGAGCAGCTGAAAGATGTACAATCGTACAACCTAATCACAAAGAAAGTTAGAGAATTCCTTGCATTGCATAGTTTTTACTCCAGCAATGAATATCTTAGTTATGAGTTAACTGCGAGTTTATTTTTTAAATATTGAGTTTTCGTATGTAAATTTTTTATCTTCACCCTTCCATGTGAAATTCTACTATCTACTAATGTATGTTTGTTTTTTTTCTATGTATTTATATGTGTGTTATACCAAAATTTCATATTCAGATTTATTCCTACACTTCAATTGACATGTACTATTTCATGTATATGAGCACAAAGGATGAATAAATATTCTATTCTATTCTCGAAAGGAAACAAATGGTCAATATAGATAACGATAATTCTACTTATTTGACACTAAAATCAAGAGTAATCTATTCTAGGGCCTCTATTATTCAGTATGTATACCGCAAATCTAGTAAAACGCTTGCAACATTGTTCATTCCATTTATACGCAAATTTATTATAGTTTTTCCCAACCTTGAATCCTTCGTCAAAGCCGACCGGAATGACTTCCGAGCTTCGACTGATGTTGAAGTAGACAATGACTCACTTACTTTGGTTAAAGAAGCAAAAAGCTTTGGAGTCATACTGGCTATGATTTTAAAAGCATACCAACAGTCTCACACAACGTGCTCACTCTCATCACTGAAACTTATTTATGGTCATACAATTCCTTCCAACTTCAGTCAAAACTACATCGTCTTAAACACTTGTTTTATATTTGTTCAACTATGCAAACAGCATGCATGTTATATCCAAAAATCCAGGCATTCTACGCAGTAATTCCACAACGCAGTTGCAACATTGTTGCAAGAGCAAATAGGACAAAGCCAAGTCAGCATTCATCCACCTGGGCTCCAGAAGCCGTAAACAAGGCGCAGTTCTGAGTCAGCACCACAGCATCTATAAGAGGATCCCAAGGACCGAAGAGCGTCACTTCTATTCGGCACTTCTATTCCGTTAGTCGTCACGTATATATCATATCATTTTTTGTAACAAAGTATAAAATAAAGTTTATTTTTAAAAAACCATTCAAGTGAATATCACTATAACATGCATGGTCCAAACTGAACGAAAACGTATGAAAACAATTTTCAAAAAGTACAAAAATCATTTTTCCGGTTATTATGCCAGTAGATATAGACAATCAATTAAACTTAATTTCAAAAGTTCTCAAACTTCAATGGTATGTTAGTGCATTCATGAAAACAAATTATAAAATTTTGCAGAAGTCTGCGATGAACGGAATATTGTTTTAATTGTGAAAAACGTTTTCAAGGTTTATTTTTGCACTGAAATTGGCAAGAGTTCTGCAAACCAGGCATCCCGATAGAAATGATGTTTTACAACATTCATTAAGTTTGCAACCTTGTAAAAGTTACGAAACCTTGTTTTTTGTCATATGTCCAAGTTTTTCATTGTAATTTGTTTAGAAAAATTACAAAAGTTCTGCAAATTGGATAAGTGAACAGAAAAAAAGTTCAACCTATTCACGTACATTTGCAACCATTTCTGAAAAGCACATCATCTATTTATCAAACGATTTTATCAACGCTCGCATTTTCAATACAGACAAGCATTGAAATAATAACTAAAGTTTTTTATTGTGGTTGCAAATAAAGAAAAATCGGTCTCAGTGGATATGTAACTTTGCAACCTCATATACGAGAAACGGAACCTATTTATCCACTAATATATTTTTTTTGTATTTTTACAACTACTGAAATACTTGCGAAAGTTCTGCAAATTTCAGTTAAAATTACGACTAATATTTTAGGTGACGCAACAGATTTGCAACCGTCATTGTTCAACGGATTTTTTTTGTATAATTGTTTTTTTTAATTTGGCCATACATTGTTAACATTGTGCAAATAGGTTAGATATATATATATATATATATATATATATATATATATATATATATATATTAGACCGACATATGTCTACAGTGGTCCAGTTGAGTACTTGATTATCCATCGCGTATATGTGTTATATTTTGTACTGGTTGATTGAAATTGCATCCGAAGAATAATATGGTTACGTAGTTAACCACTACAAAATTTAAAACTAATTATTAATCTTAGGAGCAATCACTGTTTTCGACTAATCAGCGAAATAAAGTTGATCCAATATTTTCGAGTGCAATAATTTTTTTTTTCAATTCCTAATGTTCCGCATTGTTACATAGTTTGCAAATTATTATACTGCCACTAATTGGTAAAATTAGTTGTCTGTCCGATTCGCAGAACTTTGGCCTTTTTTGGTAGAGTACAATTACGAAAATATTTTTCTTTTGATTTTATCCTCATTTCCGTGTTGCAGACGAAGCTACAAATTAATGAAACATTATACGTCAGGACATCTCCAAATGCAACCATTATTTGAAACTTTTGTAATAAGCATCTTCCGTTCAGAAAAAAAGGTTTGCAAAATCAGATTGAATATCATTTGAAAGTTCTCTTCACTCTACTGAAGTTTTGAAACTTTTGTAATGATTATAAAATTTTGGGAAAATCCTGTCTATCTCTACAGGCCTATATTTACGGAACTCGTAAATGAAAACTACGCGAGGCTGGATCGTTGATCATGGAAAACAGGAGAATTATTCACATTGCTTGAATGTTTCATTAGATCTTAATTTCCAAGGGACCTTCTTACCTGCATCGAAAAATTATTCATAGAACCGATGTCCACAACTTGAACATTAGATTGAACGGCACTATTAGGCGACCTTTATTCAAATACAAACATTCAGACGTCCATTCAGGTACAGGTACCAAATCGCATTATTACCTATATAATCATAATCCCCACAATTCAAGAAAGATAATAAGAATTCATTGAAATGGCTATTGAGAAAGTATTTGTTTGAAACAAAACAATAGGAAGAGATAAGTCTTTCTTTCTTATTTGTTGTATGTTCTAGTTCTTATTAATTTTGAATTCATATCAGTTGAAATCTTTTTTTGTCAGGTTTAGGACAGTATTGCTGTGGAGACATTCCATGGGTTGGGTGGAAGAACAATTCATTCAATGAAGTCTTCTCTGACTGAATTGAACTTCGCCCATTATTTTCATAATGATTAGTATGTTTTTATATAACACATATCATTGAAAATAATAATGACGTATGTTATTATTATTATTATAAATACAATATAAAATGTATCTTCACCAAAGTGGTCCTATTCGAAGACCGAATTGACTGACGTGTATGTCAGCTAAAATAGAGATAATCCAAGACTGTATTTGTAATTCCAAGTAATCTCCACTCATTCATTCCATTGTATCAAAATGTAAAAATTAAATTTATATACAGGGTGGGGCACCCCATACGACACCGTCCCCGTAAATCACAAATTTTTTCGGGAATTTATCCATTTCATTATATGTATATTGATCAAGGCTGCAAAAAGAAATTATTTTGGAGTCTACAGGGTGGCTCAAAAAAGTGTGACATATCAAAGTTGTGTTTTTTTAAATGGATCACCCTGTATTCCGTTACTTTTTTGAATAGATCAGGAAAAAATAAAATGATTTCATAAAAGATACTATGTACCTAACTATAACCGTTCTCGAGTTATTGATTTTTTTATGAAAATGCTAGGTACAATTGGAAACTAAATAACATCGAAATGTATAGAAATCATCCCTTCGAATTCTGACCAAGCATAGAAGAGGTTTTGAGCTATTGATTTCGATAAAACCCGTTTCTCAATATTATACAGAATGTTCAAAAATCATTGTCACTTTTTTATAATTTCGGACAAAGATAACTTTGTTATTTCAAATAGAACACCTTGTATTTTTTTGGTGTGAACAATATAAAATTCAATTATCTTTCATTTCATAATGGGGTTACCTATACCTAACCTAAATAGTTTTTCAGATATTGGCTTTCTCAAATAGTAGTTCTTATTTCAATGCATTCTTTGAATCAAGATAGAGCTATGAAACGACATTTATTCAACTTGTTGAAGGAATTCTTATTGACAGTTATTGTGTTCAAAGTTATTCAAAACATCCACTGAATCATTAGCGTCGAAAATGAAAACTTATCCCATTCAAGAGCGGATAGATATGATTTCAGCAAATGGTGAGTGTTTAGAGAATTGCCTTTTGGCGTCGAGGGTGTATGCCTAAAACTATCCAGACCGGAATCATCCAAACAAGTTGGTTTTCAAACGATTGCTACATCAATTTCGTAGGACTGGAAGTGTAGCTTATGAACCAAAACCTATCATTGGAAATGAGGAAAATGAATTTCTTATCATGGGATCAATCATAGAAAACCCTCATACGAGTCAACGTAAGATCGAGAAAGATACAGGGATAAGCAGACGGAGCATTTCTAGGGTGATGAAAAAATACAAATTTCACCCGTACCGTATTCAGATGCACCAGGAGCTATATGAAATAGACTTCCATCGACGAATCGAGTTTTGTCTATGGGTTCTGGACAAGTTCAGTGAGGATGGACATTTTTGGATTCCATTTTATTTTCTGATGAATATACTTTTCATAACAATGGCTTAGTGAACAGACACAACTTCCATTATTATAGTGATGTGAATCCTCATTTTTTCCGCACTCTGGATAACCAGAATAGATGGTCTGTTAACGTTTGGTGGGGAATTATAGGTTATAAGACCATACTTTTTTTATGGAAACTTGAAGGGTCAAACATTTTTAAAATGTTTACGAGATGATCTGCCTGAGCTTCTGGAGAATGTGCCGCTAAATATCAGACAACGGATGTAGTTACAATTGGATGAAGCTCCGGCACATTCCAAATTCAGTGTCAGACAATTTTTGAATATGTGCTTTCCGAATAAATGGATTGGTAGGGGAGGACCACAAAATTGGCCAGCGAGATCACCAGATTTGACTTGCCTCGATTTTTTCCTATGGGGATACTTGAAGAATGAGGTTCACGACACTCCTCCAACCACACTGGAAAATATGAAGGAGAGAATAAGGGCAGCTTTTCGAAGAGTGACGCCTCAAATGTTATTGAATGTTAAGAAGTCTTTCATAGAGAGAGTGGCTCTTTGTATTCAATAGGATGGTCGTCATTCCGAGCACCTACTTTGAATTAAATACATTTGTGTTTCATATTTTGTTGTTGTTTCAGTTGAATAATAAAAAAAAATTGTATAGTCTGTTTAATGAACTACTGTCAGAATATGAATGTAAATGATAACTTCATTTTAGTGAACAGTAAATATTTTCGATGAAGTGAAGTATAACAACTGTCAATAAGAATTCTGTGAGCAAATAAAATAAATGTCGTTTCAAAGCTATCTTGATACCTATGAATTGAAATAAGAACCACTATTTGAAAAAGCCAATATCTGAAAAACTATTTAGGTTAGGTATAGGGAACCCCAATATGAAATGAAAAATAATTGAATTTTATATTGTTTAGACCAAAGAAATACAGGGTGCTCTATTTGAAATAAACTTTGTTATTTGTCCGAAATTATAAAAAAGTGATAATGATTCTGTATAATATTGAGAAATGGGTTTTATCGAAATCAATAGCCTAAAACCTCTTCTATGCTTGGTCAGAATTCGAAGGGATGATTTCTATATATTTCGATGTTATTTAGTTTCCAATTGTACCTAGCATTTTCATAAAAAAATCAATAACTCGAGAACGGTTTTAGTTAGGTATATAGTAACTTATATGAATTCATATTATTTTTTCCTGACTTTTTCAAAAGTGAAACGAAATATAGGGTTCAAAAAAACACAACTGATATGTCACACTTTTTTGAGCCACCCTGTAGACTCCAAAATAATTTTCTTTTGCAGCCTTAATCAATATACATATAATGAAATGGAGAAATCCCCGAAAAAATCAATGGTTTGGTTTACAGGGACCGTGTCGTATGGGGTGCCCCACCCTGAATAGATATTCACATTATGAGATTGTATACCAGGTGATTCAAAAGTACTTTGACAAACTTCAGGAAGTGATTTCTCATAATATTCTAATATGAATTGTCCAAATAAATATATATCCGGAAATGCTTCGTTTCCAAGATACAGGGTGTTAAAGTTTTATATTTATTTTCGTTTTTTTTTCAATAACTTTCGAAATACTGACCTCAATTAAACGAAAATTGGTTTTTCGAGGTGTCGAATCCGAACCTGATATTATTATTGCTCTTACTCGTAGGGGGCGTCACCTACACGTCTTTTTCTTTTATGAAGATTCATAACTTTTTTGAGCGTACTTCTAGCACATTTATCAGTAAAGAAATCAATTTCTCTATCATATCTACGTAAAAATCTACCTCTGTTACAAGTCTCTATGAGCAACCGTTTTCTAGATATTTGGACTTGAAAATTTCAAGTCGATTATTTGATAATCGATGCGTGTTGAAGTTATTACCATTATTTTGCATTTTTCACAAGAATGCTTAGGAAATGAATTTGACGTTTGAGTAAGTAGTTTTGGTTTTTTGTTGGGGGCTCCACCTATTCTATTTATTTTTACTCGATTGAAATAGTTATTTTTGTATCTGTATTTGTTTTAATAAAATTTGCAAGAAATATCAACATTTTATTTCAAGAAATTTTCAATATGTAGAATAAAATAAAATAAAAGAAACTGAGTTGTATTCAAATAAATTGTTCAAAGTGCCTTCAGCGAAGATACAGGCATTCAGTCTTCTAGTCATTGAATCTCGTACCCGCTCAAAAATCATTGGTGTGTTTCTCATTGTTTCACAGGCGTCTACTACTCGGTTTCTTAGATCTTTCTCGTTCGCTACTGGAGTTTTATAAACTAGTGACTTCAAATGTCCTCAAAAATGAAAATCTAGCGGGTTTAGATCTGGGGACTTCGGTGCTCACGCCTGGTTAGGTTCTTCTACACCCCTACCGATCCATCGATTTGGATAGACAGTGTTGAGGAATTCCCTGGCTTCAACGCTAAAATGGGCCAAAGCCCCATCATGCATAAACCACATGCGGATACGAATTTCTAATGGTACATTCTGAAGTAGTCCCGGCAATTCATTCTCTAAAAAGTCTCTGTAAGTTGCGCCATGCAGTCGGAACGGAAGAAAGAAACGACCTATCAAGTAATCATCGATTATTGCCGCCCATACATTTACAGAAAATTGATACTGATAATGTCTTTCACTAACTGCGTGCGGATTTTCCAGAGATCAGACATGGTTGTTATGAAAGTTTGTGATAGCATTTCGGGAGAAGTTTGCCTCGTCCGTGAAGAGTACATATCTTAAAAATTGAGGATTTCCAGCCAATTTTCTCAAAAACTACTGTCACTTAGTAATGCGTTGGGGAAAGTCTCGTGACAAAAGAGCTTGTACTTTAGTCCCTCCAAACGGGACTAATGTGGTTCATCTATAATCCCTAGGTGATTATCCTAGCAAAATTATTGAAAAATTCAAAAACACCGTCAATGTAACATGTCTAATTGACGAGTAGAGACGTTGTCAGTGTCATCAATTTCGTGATCATAATTAAGAGATGTAAATGTTTTCAGACAACTTTATACTCTCTGACACAAATTCATATGTACTGAAAGAAGTTATTTCTACTACAAAAAATGAAAATGTGGCTGGTTCAGATGATATATCCATACAGATTTTTGAAAACCTCCTTGGTAGTGTACTCAGTATTCTTGCTCATCTAGTAAATGGTTCACAAGGAATATTTCCATCTTCCTTGAAAACATCGATTGTAATCCCCCTCCATAAAGGGGGTGATAAAGAAGATCCTGCCAACTTCAGGCTTATCTCATGAATACCGACCTTGGCGAAAACTATTGAAAACTTGTGAAGGAAAGAATTATGGAATTTTCGATAAATAACACTATACTGAGTGCACAACAGTATGGTTTTCAGAATTCAAAGAGTACAACTGATGCAATACATTCGTTTATGTCAATGATCTACAGAGATATTAATAATAAAGAAGCTGTCACAGCAGTGCTCTGTGACCTATCGAAAGCATTCGATTGTGTCAATCACGATGTACTGCTGTGCAAACTTCAACACTATGAATTCAGAGAAATCACTTCTAATTGGTTCAGTTCATATCTCTCTGATAGAAAGCAGTTTGTGAGACTATCAACATCTTCAAATACTGCCGAAATAAAGTGTGGAGTACCCCAAGGCTCAGTACTGGGTCCAGTTTTATTCCTTTTATGTATAAATGATATGACCATGTTACCAATTTCCAGAAAGTTCACATTATATGCCGACGACACCACTTTACTGTGGCACCATAAAGATAAGAGTAAACTGACCGAAATAATATCTGCTGACATGGTCAAAATCCAGAATTGGTTCGATTCTCATCTACTCTCTCTAAGTTCCAGAAAGGCAAGTGTTATTTCTTTCAAAGGTTGTATATCAGATGTGCACATAAAAGTCAACTGATGGAAAACAAGAATTCAGCAAAAATGTTGGGATTACTTTTGGATATAAATTTGAAGAGCACATAACACATTTGAATAAAAAACTGGCATTTGGTTTGGTAACGAACGAATTAGGATTTACTGTTGCCAAATCTATTAATTATGCACTTATAGACCCCCATCTACACTATGGCATATCTTTCTGGGGGTATGTAGCTCTTCCAGTCAGTGTTCATACTTCAGAAACGAGCAATTAGATACCTTTGCAAAGGAAAATGGAGAGAGTCTTGTAAACATTTTCTAAAGGACATAAAATCCCTACACTTGCCTCAATTTTCATATTGGATTCAGTTTCTATAATTCATAAGAATAGATTGGAGTATGAAATCAACTATATGCCCTATAGGTAATACTCGCCGGAACGAAAATCACTATTCCCGCATCCACTTTGGTAAAAGATTCTCTGATTTACAATGGAGTGAAGATGTAAAATAATATTCCAAGTGATATCAAAGAGAAAAAATACCAGATTTTCAGAAACAAAACAAAAAACTACTGTATGTGATAAGGCTCACGACAGGTGGAAAGAATATTATGACGATTTACTTTAATCTTAATGTATACATTCGTTGATTTAAAAAAAATGTGTAGGTACTCAATACTCATACAATTAAGTTTTTAACATTTACATTCATGTTCATGAATATCTTCATCCTGTGATTTTGTGTTATCATTTACTTACATTAGCTGATGTACTTTCATGTTCTGCAAAATTGTATCGATGTGTTTATAAACAAGAACTTTCTTATACACAATAAACTTACCTAAATATCCACCATGAGTTTTAATTAGCAGAAGGTAGTCTGAAATTATAATTTGTCAATTGGAAATCTTTTATACATATTTATTTTTATGAGTACCATCTAGTGATTTCATATAAGTTTGTATGTCTTACTCAATTTTTTAATATGGAGATATTTTGTATTGTTTGTTTACTTATTGTAATCTGTTGATTGTATGTCCAATTGGATTTGTTGTGTTATATCTACTTATGACAATAAAGTATATTTTGAATTTGAGAGATTTATATTTCTGAATTTGAGCATGGGTATCATTGGCATTGAATAATGGGTCCAAAGTATTGAGGCATAAAAGTCCTGAATTCCTCAGTGAAAAACGCAAGCAATGTATCTTCTCTAAAGTTTTCGTCTTTTTTGCACCATTTAATTAATGTCTGGTATTGCGCTTCATATAGGAATTTTCCTTGATTTTATTGACAAAATACCTTCTAAAGCCTCTTCTGCTGCTTTTTTTCAATTCGAAATTTTCCATTACGAGGATTGTGATCACGAAATTCATGACACTGACAGCTTGTTCATTTGTGACTTGTCTTATTTGTAGTTACCCTAGCCAGTGGTGTATCTAGGAATTATACTTGGGGGGGGGATGTGTAATGACATAAAAAAGTTAAATACCTCTACTTATAGGTACAAAAAACAATAGGTTTTTTTTTTCATTCAAATTCAAACAAAAATACAAAATGTAATAAAATAAAAGATATATGCATGCACTTATAAATTGGTACAAGAACAAAGATTTCTTTCGTTAAAATAAAAATCACAAAATGGAATCCAGTCTCCTGTATTCCTCATTTGCAAACCTTTCAATAACATTTGAAACATCAATTTGCACATCTCTATGAACATGAAGTAGAGCTAATCCAACCAACCACACTAACTGGCATTGTATTTAAAATATGAAGACACGTTTTTATCAAGGGAAAGATCGAAATTTAAAAAGAAAAAAAAATTAAAAAATAATACTATCAGCTGAACACTCAAAAGAATGTAATTTCAATCGAAAATAATTTTTTTATTGAATTTTGATAATGTGAGGCTATTGTTTATTAAGTAATTTTTTGGAACCACCGATTTTATTAAAAACCTAATAATTGTTCACAGAATGACTCTATATTCTGTTTTGCTTCGGGGAGCACATTTTACATGTGTACACGATGATATCACGCTATAAAATTGTATAAAAGTTGATTTTTTTGTCAATTATAAATTTCTGAATTTCACAAAATATGAGAAATTAAGTAAATATTGTAATATTTTTTTTTATTGATATTCCACATTATCATCAGTTTTATGTCTGACAAAGGCATTTTACAACGATTTAAAAAAAATTACGCAATTTGTTTATAAAATATTCATAAACATATGAATAAGTTGAATCTTTTTCAGAAATTGTTAGGTTAGGTTAGGTTAGGTTAGGTTAGGTTAGGTAGCTGAGAGTTTATTATGATTAAAAAAAATATTAATTTTTTTTAAAATTGTTTATAATAGTTTTGTTTTTGTTTTTTATTATTTAAATACCTAAAATTAATAATTGGTTATTCTCCACCTAATAAAAAAAAGTTTTTATTGATTATGTAATTGTTTATTACTTAACAATTTAAAAAACTTTAATTGGCATTGTTATTTTTTTCCATTCAATTATATACGCTAAACTGTTAAAAAAAAAATTATAATTTTTCTAGAAAATTTTATAAAAATTACAAACAAATTTTGTTGAACATTTTGTCGTATATTGTTGTTTTTGTTATTTATTGTGCCATTAAAAAACAAATTGCCAATCAAAGTTTGTTTAATTGTTGAGTAAATACACATTTACATCATTCATGGAAAAAATTCTTATTAAGTAGAGAAGAACCAATTATTAATTTTAAAGAAATGAAATTCTTTATATAGATATTGTTTAAATAATAAAAAAATTAAAGAAACTATTATAAACAATGAAAACATGTTTCAATCACAATAAACTTTCAACAACCTAATGCAAAAAACAATTTTTGAAAAATATTCAACTTATCTATTTGTTAATAAATGTTTCAAAACGTTGTAAAATGCCTTTGTCAGACATAAAACTGTTAATAATGTGAAATATCAATTAAAAAAAATTACAATATCTACTCGATTTTTCATACTTTAGAAATACCTAATTAACGAAATATTCAACTCATAAACAATTTTATAGCGTGATATCATTTAGTACACATGTAAAATGTGCTCCTAGAAGCAAAAAAATCTGTTTCTCAGTGGGGGGGTTATTACCCCTATTACCCCCTCCCCCCTTTAAATACGCTCTTGACCGCTCAGTGACTTTCTCAATTCAAAGCAAGCTTATTAAATATTAAACTTGTCAAATTGAATTGTAACATTGATAGGGCGTTTATAAATTTATATTTACAGGTCACCTAATTTTAATGATAATTCCTCCGAAACTGCAAAAAATAATATATATACCGTGCGACTAAAGTGACTTGATCCCTTGAGTGGTTGCTCCCTCGGACAGAGCCCTCGGGATCAAACTCCACTCGCGGGATTAAACGGATCATTTTAGACGCGTGGTATATAATATACTATTTGAAATGAAATGAAAACTTGCTAAACCATTTTTAATTTTCCAAAATTATGGAATCCCATATCATTAAGGCATACCCAAGTTTACTCCACGTGAAAAAAGGTATTTTCGTTAACAATTCGTTTCCGGGCTACAGAAAAGTACAAATATCAGTTACTGAGGCTCTATTCGACGTTATTCTGAACATGAATTATTCGTTCACAATGAAACATCCCAGCACAACTCAGTGCCTCACCTATTACCCACAGACGGATATACTTTTGTATTCACTTTCTAGCGAATGCAAGAATCCGCCTCGCTACCTGACTGCTACCACAAAAGCCCTGAATAGATACATTTTTGGAACAAATGTCAACGTAGAGTTGCTAGTAGGCGGCAAACGCAACCATAACGTTGGCGGGAGAGGAACATCGTCATGCCTGATTGGAGGGGCTTCACTCATTGGCGCAACGAGTGGGCGGAGCGATACGTTTTATTCGGCCTTGAGGCGGAGCGTAAACAGCATCCCTGCGAGAGGCGCAGAGGGCTTTTTAGATGCGCTACTGTGCCGTCGGTAAAGTGAACGATAGCGTTTCTAGGCACTCACGGAAAGTCGTAGAACTATTCGATTTTGTTGTAGACGTGAATAAGTGTTTGTTTTGTTGGGATTGTGTTTTCACCGGCCGATAGTTGGTTTTGGAGTGGAGGCCACATCATTTGGATTATGATAAGAAAGATTGTGGTGAGTACACTATTTGCAAGTTACATAAACAAGCCAGTATATTGTCGGTTAGAAAGAGTGGAATGTGTGACGCATATTCACTGTCCTGTATTTATTTTTTACCGGCTCTCGGACCACCTGAATGATGTTATTAAAGTTGACGTCCACTTCCGTTTTAAGTAAAGTTGAATTGAATAGAACTTAAATGAGGGAAGTCATCCAACTGAACCATACACCTTTCGTGTCTCTTTCACACCAAATTTCAACCCTTTCATGAAAAAGTTCCGTTTTGTCGTTATGGTATATGTATTTCAATTTGTCTTTGGGGTTTATTTCCAGTGGAATGACAACAAACTGTAGTGTTATAATCGAGGGGTTGATTACTAAATTGTTTCTGAACCCTCTTCTCGTATATAGAGAGTGACGAAATAATAATGGTGACAAAACTTTGGAAGTAAAAAGTAGGTACCTACTCATGTAAACTATAAAAGCCATTCTATGGATATTCCTAGAAGTAAGGAAAATTATTTCATAAAAAAAATTCCGAGTGCGTGAAAGACTCTCGCATTGTACCATGTACTATTTCATTTACAGAACTTTGTAGAAAGAAGTGTGGGTGTTATTTTCGAGGTTCATAAAAGTAATGTTAAAAAAAATTGTTTTTAACCGCCAACTCAGTTGCAAAGCAGCCCTCGGCCTTTTAAGTGTTAAAAATGATTTTTTTCTTTGCCTCATTCATCTATAAGAGTTCTTAATTAAGACTGGAAAAGAAAATCAACTAACTATCTGAATGAAAATGCTAATTTTCACTCTCTGATTTTTTCTAAGGGTTCTTTCTCAATATCTAACAGAAGTAGTTCAGCAGATGTCCAGCGTTAGATATTCCAAAAAATGACTTAATTATTGTCGGAGATTTTTCAATTCTCAGAAAAATCTTTCTATTCAATATTCAATTGAGAATGTTTCCTCAAGAAGTTATCTTGAACGATGAAAGATAATGACTAAAGTTTATCTCTCAGTCGCAGATGATTCCACATCTGATTTTATGAACATCCTGTTCATGTTATCAAACAAATTAATCTGTTTATTTCTTCAACTTCCTGTTTTACTGTCATCAAAAATAATCAAGAAGAGCTGTGAAAAAAGCAATACCCCGTTTTAACGGCTGAAAATGAAAAGATAAAAAATATCCAAAAAAGTGTAGAAAAACTTATTAATTATAAGTCGTGACATTGATAATTGAAAAGAACGGTAAAATATTGTTAGTAGGTAACTTGTATTATAACTAATTTATTTTTCTTGATGTCATGTGCTAACATAGTTCTCAGAGTACTTTTTCTAGTCGTACTTTTTTCTCATCCAAAAAGATTATTATTTTCAAATATAATTTCTAAATATTTTTTTGTCATTATTTGTTCATAACCATCCAAGTACCTATTATTTTATCTCTTATGTCAACATTTTTACATGGTTATCCCTTGCAGTCAGCCGTTTCCAGAATGGAAAGAAAAACCCTTTCAAGCGTTTCTGAATCTCTACTTACAGTGTTTCAGGTAATGATAAGGTATATGTAAGAAAATATGAGATTAAATTTACCTTCTTCAAATAGGAAACATATTCAAAGGTCGAAATGATGATATGATCCATCCATTTATTTTGATATTTTTTTCATAGTGGATATTTGAAAATATAGGTACCTACCAGTCTTTTTAATTGAACATTTGGTATGATAATGTACAATGAAATTTTCCATAGCATTTTTACCATCCACGCTATTTTTCAATAATTCAATGGAAACCTCGATAAAGATAAAAATATTTCAAAGGATTGCTTATGTTTATGTGAAATAGTTATAACGAAAGAAATACCTGAAATTAAACTCAAGAATGTAAGAAAGGTTCTATTATATAGGTATTTAATATTCCTTCAGTAGAGTGTTATTTAATACAGGGTTTATGGTATCCCAAGTACCTGCTTGTTGCATTCAACTGTATCTTTGGTGGGCTAGCTACTGTAATCGAGCAAACATTGACCCCAATTAGACATAGGCATACCTACGCATTTTTCAACGATTATATTTCCTGGTGAATTTTGGCGATCAAATGAAAAATAAATAAGTGATGGTTTATATTTTCTTTGCAAGAAAATGAATAGGGAGATCAAGAAAATCTACACAAGTGTATTGAATCACACATAACATTAGTAAGCAGTAAGTGACAAGTTAATTGATTATATTTTTAAAATACGCGAGAAATGATAGCCAGTAATAAGTATGTATAATTAATCATTTTCCTATATATATTTTTTCCATAAAATGCATTCTTTTGTCATCATTATTTGTGTATGTTTATTATTAATTACCATCCAACTAACATTATAGGAAAATTATACCAAGCAGGGAGACAAACTATCTCCAAAAAGTTCAAATTTACTAATTACTGACAGATTATTTTATTTTGAAGTCCTGACAAAGTCCATAATTCAGGAGGTAAGACAAACAAATGTCTTCCAGAATCCAGACAAGCAAAACTCTTCCAGAATCCATAGACTCCTTAGAAAAAATGCATAGTGGAAAATCACTTGATATTAACTTCAAATATGCCCTCATACTCCCAAAAACACTAGCTAAATGTCTTCAAGGTCCAGTAACTTTCAATAATTTTTTTAAGTAAACATTCACTTAACTATAACCCCAAATATGTTCATATCCAGGGATAAAAGAAGTCAAATTGGTACTTCTTTTACTCATTTACCTATAAATATCTCCAACAAATTAAATATTTCGATGGTAGGTACTATTTACTTAGCGTGAGTAAAAATTAACATTGTAACAGAAAAGTTCGTATCGCAACTACAATTATGACTAGAAAAAACTTCATCCATATTCATTTTCCTGACACTATTTTCGAACGGCAAGTTTATATATTATGATTGGCATTGATTGCTTCCACGAATAGTACAGTAACAGGTAGTAGATAGATTAAGATTTAAAACTCCTGTTTTCCTCTTCTAACCTCAAAGGTTTTGATCCCTCTATAGTTAACCTTAGGTCATTAATAGGGAGAAAGGCAACTATCAAGCAAATTTACTTGTTTATATTCAATTTTCGACTTCTAAATTACTTGCATGTTTTCCCCACACTGGTAAATCCGACGTAAACATTACATTACATTTACCTTCACCAAATGTGACGCCGATTTATTCGGAGGTCCTAATGACGTAAATATTGCCTCCTAGCTGACCCGACAGACGTTGCCGTGTCCAAATTTCTATATTCCCCATTTTTTTGCCTGAAAACTTTCGTCCGCGTAAAAATTTGTTTTTTCGTATGCTCTTCTTTTTGTTGTTCCATCTAGTGCCTGTGACGCTGCCCGCTTCTCGTTATCCCTTTATACCGTTTTCCTGTTATCCCGTTATAGCTTTATTCCGTTATCCCGTTATTGATAGAGCTAAAATATTTCAAATATCCGTGTATACCAATTTTCATGGCGACGTTATAGAAGTTGATGCACTGCAGCGCCGACTAGTGGCGAGCTGAAGTAAAATGCATAGAAACCTTCTCCTTGGAAAAACACTCACTTTCAAAAAAAATATGTCGTTTCTACCGTCAGTTATGATCGAGAGTGCAAACACAAATTATGATTTTTGCAGTTGGTCCAAATTTTCCGACTTTCCTTTATAATTGTCCCGATTCTTTTCCCTGAAAACTTTTACAGGACCATAACGAACAAAACAAAGAATTACGCATCGTTCGATTCGTGAGTTATGCTCTTGAGTTCATACAAAAATCCCATAAAAAAGGAATTTTCCGATTTTCCCGGCAACTTTTCCAATTTTTCTTTACATAAAAACCTTCCTCCGTCTATCACGAACATTTAAAAAAAAATTGCCTAAACGGTTCCTCCTTTCTCGAATTTTGCGCTTAGCAACACAATTTGACATTAATTTTTGTTATATAGATAATGTTCGGTGGGTTATCACTTATGACTTTCTTATATGGTTATGCCTTGCAGCCAGGCATTTCGAAAATGAAAAAAAAAACAGCTGTCCCTTTCATGCGTCTCTGCATCTCTTCTTACAGGGTTTCAGGTAATGATTAGGTTGAACTTGGACAAAATGTCTTTTCATACCAGATCTGGATTTCTAAATATAACTATGACTTAAGAGTTACCTTTTTCAAATTAAACGTCCACACATATTCAGTCGAATACCATAAATTTCAACTTTTATGTTGGTAGGATTAAATAGCCATTCGTTCTTTTGTCACTGTTTGAAAAAACATTTTGACATCGTAGTTGGACCAGTGGACATTTGAAGACAATACCAGATTTTTTATTGTACATTTCTCAAACACAAGCATTGCCCCTTTTGGTATTGTTAGTTGTTGGTATCAAAGCTATTTCATTTTAAAGGTATAAAAATTCTGATATATTCATGTGGAAAAAGTTTTCACCAATAAAATCTCTGAAATCGGGCGAATATACAAAATATTCCAGAAAGTGATATATTTTGTATATGTCATTCATTCAGTTAAGCGATTATTATCAGAGTATATATGTTATCTCAATTACCTGGTTCTTCCATCCATTTCAAACTTTGGCATGGGAATCAAGAGAATATTAGCCCGAAATGATACATTGAATAAGACATTGGCGTGCGCATTATTCAACATTATCATTGAATAATGCGTCATATTTTCAGAGAAACATTAGTCGTGGAATAAAAATAAGTACATGATAAAGTCCGTAAAATAAAGGCATGGAGTAATAAACCCTCATTTAGTATGCAAAATCCAAAGATTATGGGTTTTTCCTAGCAGTTCGTACTTATACCTACCTGGAGCTAATACGATAAGCGGTTTATGCCTTTATTTTTACTAGAGTTTACATTTTTTTGCAATACATGTGATTGGGAGATTTTGAAAAAATAAATAACTTTACCTATATCAATTTTATGTGAAATGTGTTATGCTGAAAATTTCAAAATTTCTTATATGATGTAGTCCACGTTACCCTGAAATAAGTAACCATTCCATCAATTATCTGAATGACAAAGTTTGGATTTTATATGGGCTCAAACTTTTGTCAATAGTTAAAAAAACATATATGGATTGAAATGTTAAAAACAATAGTAATAAAGTAATTATATATATATATATATATATAATATATATATATATATATATATATATATATATATATATATATATATATATATATATATATATATATATATATATATATATATATATATATATATATATATATATATATATATATATATATATATATATATATATATATATATATATATATATATGATAATATATATATTATAATATATATATATATATATATATATATATATATATATATATATATATATATATATACACTGTGTCCGTAAAGTATGGAACAAATTCATTTTTAGCTAAACAGGTAATTTTAAGAAATAATCCTGAAACACGTCGATTTTTTATGTTAATTTACCGTATTTTAAAATAATAATCTAATATACAGGGTGAATTACGTTCGAGTAATGACGTCACCGTCATTTTTTTTAAATGGAACACCCCCATTTTGTCTCAATTTTCGGATTACTCTAGCTGAGCTGATTCCAAAAATGTATCACATGTTGATTCCAATTGGTACAGGGTGGACAAAAATACAATAGTTTTGTGTGTGCTCATAAAGTAACGCGTAACATTCTTTATTAGGTAAATTAACAATATTATCAAAAATACTATTGTCTAGCGGCAATTGGTTTTAAATGTAACACCCCGTAGTTTGCTACATGTTTAGAGTAATAAAAATGAGCTGTTTCCAAACATGTTTGGTACTTGTGGTCTAGCAGACAGAATATGACAAAAATATTTCTTATCTATTTATAAAAACATAGTCGTCTACTTTTTGGGAAATGTCATTATTTGTTTAGTAATTTATTGATGTTCAGTGACAGATTAGTACTACAATATTTTTGGTATTCGTGAATATTCGAATGATTGCTTAGATTTAATTGGAAGTAGAAATGGAGTTAAGTGTAAAACAAAGAATTGAAATACTTATGATGATTGGGTATGGAGACAGATCGCGAACTCAGATGGAAGTGTGCAATTTGTTTAATGATAAATATCCAGAAAGACCTATAACGCGTTCAACAGTCAGTAAGATTGAAACGAAATTTCGAGAAATTGGTAATGTTGAAAATGTACGCAAATCAGGTCGTCCCCCTGCAAATGCTGATACAGCATTAGATGTTTTACTGAGTTTTGAAGAAGATGCGCACACTTCTGTTCGTAAAGTTAGTCGCTATATCGGTGTTAGCAAAACAACGGTACACAAACTATTGAAGCTTGAAAAATGGCATCCTTATAAAATCAAACTTGTGCAAGAATTAAACGAAGATGATCCCGATAGAAGACTCCAATTTTGCGAAGAAATGATGGATAAATGTCACCGCGACCCTCTCTTGATACAAAATATTATTTTTTCTGATGAGTCCACTTTCATGTTAAATGGTGAGGTTAACCGTCAGAATTGTAGATACTGGGCAAAAGAAAACCCCCACTGGATGCGTGAGCATCATACACAATACCCTCAAAAGGTAAATGTATGGGCTGGAATTGTACGAAATCGAATCATAGGACCCTACTTTTTCGAAGGTAATTTAAACGGGGCAACGTACCTTGAGTTTTTAAGGGGGTGTCTCGTACACGGGGCCTGTGGCTCAGTGGCACCAGCGTCGATCTTGTGTCAACTGTTTCCACCTGGCGCGGGTTCGATTCCCGCAGCTGGTGAAAAAATTTTTCAAGATCCCAAGAGTGGTTTCGGATCCCACTATAAAAGGTAAGGTCCCCGTGATCTTAACTCGTACAAGTTTTCATTAACTTCTGAGGGTTGGTCAAACAACTAAGAGAGCGGTTAAAAACAATTTTAGAATTTTACAAAAAATTTTACAATTTTTTTACCTACTTTACGTAATTTGTTTCCCAGCAGACGTAATCCTGGAGGTTTTGATGAAAGTTTATGGTTTCAACAGGATGGTGCACCTCCACATTATGCTGTAGATGTTAGAAGGTACCTAGATGAAATTTTTCCGAACAGGTGGATTGGTAGACGTGGACCCACTGAATGGCCAACGAGGTCACCAGATTTAAATCCTTCGGATTATTTTCTGTGGGGCCATCTGAAGAATGTTATTTATAAAACGAAACCAGCAAATATTGCAGATGTACAAGAGAAAATTCGAACAGAAATAAACAATATTACGCAAGAAACCATACACAAGGTTCAACAAGAATTTGTACACCGTTTGGGTTACTGTCAAATACAGCAAGGGCTGCAGTTCGAACATTTATAAAGTCATGTATTCCAGCATATTCTGTCGGCTAGACAATAAGTATTTTTGATAATATTGTTAATTTACCTAATAAAGAATGTTACGCGTTACTTTATGAGCACACACAAAACTATTGTATTTTTGTCCACCCTGCACCAATTGGAATTAACATGTGATACATTTTTGGAATCAGCTCAGCTAGAGTAATCCGAAAATTGAGACAAAATGGGGGTGTTCCATTTAAAAAAAATTACGGTGACGTCATTACTCGAACGTAATTCACCCTGTATATTAGATTATTATTTTAAAATACGGTAAATTAAAATAAAAAATCGACATGTTTCAGGATTATTCCTTAAAATGACCTGTTTAGCTAAAAATGAATTTGTTCCATACTTTGGACACAGTGTATATATATATATATATATATATATATATATATATATATATATATATATATATATATATATATATATATAGTTAATAGTGGGGAATGCTGCAAAAAAAGAAACTCTTGTAAGTTTGTCCAAGCTTTCGGAATTAATTATATTCCAACATCAGGGACATCTGTTGGTGACCTATTAATGTGCACGAAATTTCGTGTCATTAAAATTTCACCGCACAGATTATAGGTGTCACTAACTATAATTTGATGCTTTTCACATTTTTGTACTTGCCTATAGGTATTGGCACTACGAGATATCTGATACGAATTTGAGAGAAACCACAAGCCGTCCTGATTGGGAAACCATGAAACAGGCTGTAGGCAGATGGTGGGCTCTCTTGGATTCGTAACAGATTTCTCCTATTCTCGTTGATTGTTTTTCGTTACTCAGAACGCACTAGGATTGGCCTATGCTGACATCTGTTGGTGAGCTATCAATGTGTACGAAATTTCGTGTCATTAAATTTCCACGATAACAGGTCTTAGCTTCACCGCACAGATTATAGGTGTCAGTTACTATAATTTGATGCTTTTCATATATATATATATATATCGTCTAAAGTCCGTTCCACCCCTACTAATTTTTGAACCACCTGGTATATCGCAACGAAATTTGGAGGGCTCAAATAGGAGATAAAAACCAAATTTTTCATGGAAAAATCACACCTGAAAGTTCTAAAATTGCGGCTGAGCGCCATCTTCAATAATTTTTTTAAATAGAGCACCCCATATATTATTCCATTTTCGAAACAGTTTCCTCCAATACACTTTACTCCTAAATTCAATTGTTTTCGAAATATTAACGTTTGAAAAGTGACATTTTGGTCATTTCAAACCCAACCAAAAACACTAATGTTGCTTTCAATCAAGTTTGCATTGAAAAAAATCGTTGTTGCGGTAACATCTTGTTTACTGTCAAACTGAACTGCTCACTGTCAAATAGTCTGTTGAGCGCCTAAATCCTTTTATGAAAAGTGTGATCATGGCTCGTAGTTTAGAGGATAAATTTAAAGCAGTTTTGATATTTGGAGAAGCTGGAAGAAATTATCATCTAGCAGTCCGTATGTGTAATGATAGATTTCGCGAGAATCCTATTTCGAGGTCATACATTTTCGAGGGCAAACTTTTTAATAAGCTCTCCAAGCAACTGGTACGCTGAAAGGTGCTCCAAGATCAGGAAGAAAAAAAGGTAGAAATTGTTGCTGAAATGGTAATCAATCCAACTCAGTCGACGTCTGCAGTTGCTGAATCCTGTGGAGTAAGTTCAAAAAGTGTCCAAAGAGTCCTAAAAAAAAAGTTTCATCCCTATACAATGAAAATCCTGCATGCTCTCACGGAGGATGATCCAGACCGGAGTGTTGAATTTTGTGAGTGGTTAACAAGAACAATTGAAGGTCTTTTCTCAATAGAAAAGTACACAAACATAATGTTCGATACTATAGCGATACTAATACGCATATTTTTAGAGAGGGACATACCCAGTTTCCTAAAAAGGTGAATTCTTGGGCGGGGATTTTGGGCAATCGCGTTGGTGGACCGATTTTCATCAGAGGCAATCTTACAGGAGTTGTTTACAGAAATCTTTTAGAAACTGAAATTGAACCTCGAATAAGACAAATTGTATTAAACAATCAGGAAGAGTTTGAAAATCGTGAAATCATATTTCAGCAGGATGGGGCACCTCCCCATTTCGATCGCATGGCTAGAGAGTTCCTCGATACAAACTCTCCTGAGTGGTTGATAGGTAGCAGGGGAAGTAAAGAATGGCCACCAAGATTACCGGATCTTACACCTCTAGATTTTTTCTTTTGGTAGTATCTCAAGTCAAAAATCTACGCCACTGAATGCCAAACAATAGAAGAGTTGGAACGCAGAATAATACATACATGTGAAGAAAAAGATGATCAGACTTTCATCAACGTGAGAGAAGCTATTTATAATAGAGCACTTTATTATCAAGATTTAGAAGGGGGCCACATTGAACACTTGATGAAATAATTGTTGGGGTTAAATAAAAGTGTTATTCAAAAATAAATTATAATTTTTCAGCTAACTAATTTGTTTTGTTTGTAAATTTACAGAACACATTCGTAGGCTTCGAAATTTTCCGGTAAGCGGTACTGTTTATCCTTAATAAACTCTCTTTACCCCTCTTATTAGTCGAATTCATTTTGAGATTCAACTACAAATTAATAATAACGTTTAGTTAGCAAAATGTTTTACCGGAAGTGACCAAAATCCATTCTTCATTTTAAACCGGAATGTCACTTTTCAAACGATAATATTTCGAAAACAATTGAATTTAGGAGTGAAGTGTATTAGAAAAATTGTTCAGAATTTTAAAATTTTTAAAAAATTCATTGAAAATGGTGTTCAGCCGCCATTTTAAAACTTTTAGCTGTGATTTTTCAATGAAGGAGTAGTTTTTTATCTCCTATTTAAGCTCTCCAAATTTCGTTGCGATATACCAGGTGATTCAAAAATTGGTAGGGATATATATATATATATATATATATATATATATATATATATATATATATTTGAAGAATTAGCGGGTATTCAGTCTGGTCTTATATAAAGAAAAACTCTTCTTTACTTTTCCAAGCTTTCGACAATTTATATTGTCTTTATCAAGGCTAAAAAACAAGAATGATTGAAAGAATATCAAATATGAAAAATTGGTATGAACTTACATGTAAAATGAGTTAAATTAACGAATATAAATGTATAAAATGACTTCAAAAAATTGTCACACTCAATAATCTACTCGTATTTACTTTCAAAATGAACTTTTATTTTAATAAATATGCATACAGAATCCCCTGTACATCCTAACACAGAAACATCTAATATAGGAAAATTATACCAATCAGAAAGATAATGTCTCCAAGAAGTCCAAATTTACTTTTTTTGACAAATTATTTTATTTTGGAGTCCTCACCACTCCTAATTCAGCTTATAAAACCATGGTTGCGACCAAAAAATCTCCTCCAAAATTCTCCGACTTCATAGGCACAATTCATAGTGGGAAATCACTTAGTATTAACTATAAATATACCCTTATATCACCAAGGGGTTCATAGTTATTCATTAGGTGAAATTTCACCTAAAGTTCACCAGAAAAACGTCTTTAAAGTCCACGAACTTTTAAGGGAAATTTTTAGTTCAGTATTCACCTAATTATAACCTCAAATAGTTGATAAATATGTCGAATTTATACTTCTAGGCATTTTCCTACCAGTAAATCGAAAGGATCATTTCATCAACTCGCAGCTCGATCTTGAAACGACTTCCATATTTATTAACTTGCATTGTTAAAAAAAATCCCAAAACAATCGCATCATAAAATACATAAATTTAACATATGCGAACATAATGCAAACTTCTTCATTTAATTTTTCTCCAGCAAGTTGAATCTTTCGAGGACCCCATTAATTAAACATGATCACAGAAAAGTTTGTATCGCTACTATAATTATCCATATTCATCTTCCTCTGACAATTATATTCTGGACACCATGTCTATGTTATTATTTGTATTTATCCCACGAGTAGTACAGTAACAGGTGGTAGGTTGAAATAAGATACATCGGAAACTTCTCCTTCCTTTTCTTACCTCAAATTTTACGATCCCTCACATTTAACTTTTGGTCGTGAATAGGGAAAAAGGATCAGTATTGAGGCAAAATTACTTGTTTATATCTATTGGACAAAATTTCTTGGTATCCCAATTCTCCACTTCTGAGTTACTTCCATATATTTTCCCCACATTGGTAAATCAAAAGTAAATAATGTCTGTATGACGTAAATTTCCCTTATAATGTTTGTTAGAATCTGGTTATGACATATTGACCGAATTCTTTTTTCCTGACTACATGCAGGTATTTGAGTTCATGAATATTAATAATTTATTCATTAGATGTTCACGGATTTCGGAGTCATTTTGCTGGTGAATTTTAGGTACAATTTCAGATAATAGATAATAACTAACCCACGAGGCCTCTTGGGGATCTGATGTTTTAAAATCAATCGATTTTACACCGAGGATATTGATTATGGAGATTATTTCGAAAAAATAGGCGTTGGGCTCAATCATTTATGATTTTTGGAGCCATGAGAACAAATTAATGAAATAATTTGCTAGAAATAGGTGCATTTTTAACCGACACGGAACCGAAAAGGAGGAGGATCTCTAGTCAACGCGTAATTTAAATTAAACCGACGAAATACGGAACTAAAAAGTAAAAAATTAAATAAACCTTTTCAGTCGGCGCCAAACGAACAATCAACGAAGATCATTAAATTACTTCAAAAAAATTATCAATATATCAGCACGCAACTCGATGCCATCATTTTACTCCTTACCTAATTAATTTGCTTGTTTGTTTGGCGCCGACTCAAAATTAGTTACTTACATTAGTTTAGGAGCTTAGTTATCGAGACTGAGAAGGTTTATTTTATTTTTTACTTTTCAGTTCCGTATTTCGTCGGTTTAATTTTTTGTTAAAATGTTTTTTTATTTCTCGAAGTTATTTTGGCTCTCTTTTTGGAACAATTTTAAAATAAAGTCGCAAATACATTGATTAATTTTCACTTTTGGTCCCAAAATATTGATCGTGAGTTTCTCGGCTATAAATGTAAGTAGACTAGAAAATGAACCGCCACTTAATACGAGACAAGAAGTTGGGATATTCAACGCCACTGAAAATCGCCAACAGTCTGGGCGCCGATAACGTAAAACATACTTCGCCGTGATACCAGTTACTTCATCTACAGTTTAGGCAAGGAGAATACCCCAGTTTAACGCTTAGATATCAAATAATAAACTCTCTTTTGTTGAAAATTGATTCATCGTCCCAAGAATTGAATATAGTCACCTCTTTTTGACTTATTCAAAGATATTGTTGGGAGAAATGATTCAAATGAATCTCCATGATAATTGAGTAAACCAAGAAAGTGATACACAAAACCTGACAAAAATATGCACCCATATTCTAAAAAGGTTCAAAAGATTTCCGAATAAGAGTACCCAAACGATTTGTTTTGTTTTGGTTTTTTCGTTTCTTTATCTATGTAGCGCTGGAATATTTCAGGTGGGATGATCAGTTGCATATTGGCCGTACACGGTTGTTTGTTGTTACATTTAAAAGTGTATTATAAAAAAAAATATAACAATTTTTTAATAGAAATTTCCCAACTTGAGTTAATTACATTTTTTATTGAACGCTTTTTACTCTCTGTAATTTGAATAATAAGGAAACTTTGTACTATTGACATAATCATTTTTTTTTCGTCGTATATGAAATAATTAAGTGATATTGGAAAATGTATTTTCTGTTCTATTTCTGAAATGAAGTTCCTCATCGAAACCAAAATATTTTTTTGTGATTCATTGGGTTGCATATGGAGATTTCCTAGTTTTGTGATAAATGACTGTGATATTCATTGAATAATTTGCAAAAGTTTCACTGAAGGATTGCTCACACCAAACTGAACATTAATTGCTCACCCAACTGATAATTGAAGGAAAATTACCAAGCAAAGGTGTGAAACGAATCCAAGACGTCCAAATTCATTCATTTCTGACGAAATATTCAACTTTCGAAGACACACACACGAAAATTAAAATAAAAAAATATCCCTCAAAGTTTAAGGACAATACATGGGAGAAATAACTAATTAATAACTTTGAAAATATATATCATTGAAATCCCCTTTGGTGAATTATTATTTTTATTTTCACCAAAAATATTTTTTAAGTCTTGAAGTTCAAATTACTAGGTGAATGTGCAACACATTATAACTTAAATATCATGGAATGAACAGGTTAGAAAACAAGTGTAATGAAAGCTAATATCCATCGATTTTTATACCACAAATCGATTGCAGTTCTGTTAGGCGTTCTATTTACTAATGAATCCACCATGAAACAAATTACATAAATTGTTTTAAAAAAATCAATAATATTTCGAAATAACTACATCTCAATGGATAATTTTATAATGATAGAAAAATGTAACATTTGAGCATATATTGACTCCTAATAAATATATATATATATATAAACAGTGGGGAATAACGGGGATCTTCAGTCAGCACAAGTGTTGAACTATGAAAAACTCTTTAATACGTTGGACCGAGCTTTCGTTTCAATTTTGAAACTTCTTCAGGGTCCTAAAATATGTAAATTACATTATTGAGAAAAAAAATACTTAAAATGAAGGAAGTACTTACAGTAATCTGAGTGGTTGATTAATGAACATTAACTTAAAAAAAAAAACGTAAAATATGTAAATATTTGTCGGAATGGTGTTATATCTTTGACGTTTCGAGTGACATTGAAGGATTTGAAGTGACAACCTATGATTAATCGTCAAAAAAATATAAAATATGTAGTGGGTGTGTTAATTTTTTTATTATATTCTTTGAGAATCATCAGTTTCAATCCATTTGTAAAAGATAACTGTAGATTTTGCTAAGATTTTCGATATCTGTTTTTTTGTTCATATTTTGATTGGATTTATTAATTTCAATCATTTCAAGAAATAATCTTTTTGAGAAACTTTTTTTCTGAATGTAAAACTTGTGATTCCTTGAATAATATTTTATGTCCTGTTTCAATAGCATGTTGAGCTAATGCACATGATTTCTTGTTGAGTCTTATATCACTTCTGTGAGAGATAATACGATTATTCATAGTTCTTGAACTTGTACCAATATAGTTTAAATCACAGTTGTTACATGGTATGCTGTAGACAACATTTGATTTCTTCAAATCTGGTGTGGGATCTTTTAACCTCGTATTTAAATTTCCAATAGTCTTGATATTTTTCTGTGAAATTTTTATGTTACTTTCATTCTTGAATAATTTAATTATATTTGATGATAGAATTCCTATATTAGGAATTGAAAAATAAATTATCCTTTCATTATTATTTGTGTCATCATTATTAATTTGTCTATCAGAGTTGGTATTGAAAATAACTCTGTTAAGAAATTTTTTGGGGTAAGAATTAATTAAAGAATCATTCATAGTTCAACACTTGTGCTGACTGAAGATCCCCGTTATTCCCCACTGTTCATACCAATTTTCAGTCGTTATTTCTAAATTCATCCATATATATATATATATATATATATATATATATATATATATATATATATATATATTGACTCCTAAAATAGCCTTTTTCAGAAAAATTGTAACATTACTTTATTGTAGATATAAATATTCTTTACAAAAAAGGATATACGTAATTTTTCTGAAAAATCAGCAAAGGAAAAAATTAAAAACGAAAAAAAAAAAACATTAAAACGCCACATATATGCTCCATTTAATTTCCAAAATGGGATATGTGCTTGGGTTTCACGCAGAATTGAATATAACCCATCATTCATCACCACTGGTTGAGCCGAAAGTTGGGAATAGTAGGTTATGTTAACGAAAAAAAAATGTTACATGCAATATTGTGTGCAATATATATATATATATATATATATATATATATATATTGACTCCTAAAATAGTCTTTTTCAGAAAAAATGTAACAACACTTTATTGTAGATATAAATATCCTTTACAAAAAAGGATATATGTAATTTTTCTGAAAAATCAGCAGAGGAAAAAATTAAAAACGAAAAAAAAACCATTGACACGCCACAGATATGCTCCATTTAATTTCCAAAATAGGATATGTGCTTGGGTTTCACGCAGAATTGCATGAATACGAATATAACCCATCATTTATCACCACTGGTTGAGCCGAAAGTTGGAAGTAGTAGGTTATGTTAACGAAAAAAAAATGTTTCATGCAATATTGCGCAGATTCAATTCCATATCTCAAACTCCCTTGTATAGAGTCAGTTTTCGTTCAATTTGTATTTTTGTTTATATCTCCGGATATACTAATTTTTCATTAAAAGGTTAATTTTTTTGTAGAAAATGTTAAAATCTACGGAAAACACTCCTGCATTTTTCTCTGCAAATGCGTATTTTACTTTCGTCACACATTGATCACAAAGTCTAATTTTGTATAAATCACCTATACTATAAAAACATTCTTTCAATAAAAAATTCTTCAACTCACGTTTGCATGAAGAAAATATGTTAAAACCCTCCGGTTCTTCCGGAAGATTGTTAAATATTTTGAGTCCAATATGACCAGGAGCACATGTTTTTTTTAAGCTAAATTTACATGAAAATGGTTTTATAACCATGAATATCAGAATTGCGTATAAAAGTTCCCTTAGTTTTGAAATAATGGACACAGGTTTCGAAAATGAAGAGGCATGGAAGTATCAATATACAAAATGTTTTGAAAAATGTTCTACACTATTCTCCGTCAGAAATTCTTGCGATACATCTCAAGATTCGTTTTTGTCCAATAAAGATATGTTTCGTACCTGGTGCATTGCCCCACAGGCAAACGCCATATCTTAGTCTCGATTCAACTAGAGCGTAGTAAACATTCAACATCTGTTTCACTTCTAGTACAGGTCGTAAATTGATGAATATAAATCTTAAAGAATTTAGTTTGGAATATAATTGTTGGCAATGGGATTTCCAGGAGAGGTTTTCATCCAGAGACAGCCCCAAAAACCTAACCTCACCATGTGTATTGCACAGTGTTTTCACCGATTTTAACTTCAAGATCATCAATAGTTCTTTGACGGGAGTGAATTCTTAACATCTGTGTTTTTTTAATATTGAAAAATAAGTTTCTGGTATTGAGAAAAGATGATACTGTAGTAATTGCTTCAATACATTTCGATATTATCTGTGGTGGTTCACGGTGATTTATGCATACGCGGTCAGCGAAGTAATTGACTGGTTTTGACGTGGCCAACAGTTTTCAGTTAATTTGGTCTACTGTATAATTTATACGGGGAATCATATTTATTCATCTTTCCGTTTTCCTTCATAATTCAACATTATAATATGTACGATTTTGAACGAACCCCCATTTTGAGTTGAAGATTAATTTATTCAACTGAAATTGCATATACTATTCCTTCATTCAGTTATGGTATGGTATAGAGAAATACACGAATCTCGAAGATACTTGCGTCACCTACTGCTCTTTATCAACTACTTATCCCCATATCATTCGTGAGTGCATTGAAGTTGAAGTAGGGCTAGGAAAATAACTGTCAATGTGAACCCACAGTGGAGAATATGAAAATGCATGTATTTACTCCTTATCGTGATTTCGCTTGCGATACGATTTTTTATGTGATAAAGTTTACTTCCACTCATCTGAAATAAGTGGAATCCCCAAAAGATTGAATTCGCAGATGAAAAATAAGATTGAATCCGTATATTCTAATCAAAGTATTTAGGCCAAGGCCAACGAGTATTAACCACTTTTTTATTCCCTGACTGTATGAACCTATTTGAAGTTGAATTTAGGGAAATATGTAGTTAAAAATTATCCTTGAAAGTTCAAGGATCCTGAAGAGCCAATTTAGTTGTGACCTTTAGCTTCACCTGGAACTTTCAGGGTTTGTTTGACGATTATGATAAGTAATTTATCACCAGCATTCTGCCTATTTGAGTTGTTGGTCATATTCATAATTTTTAGAACTTGTATTATGACATAATGAGGACTCAACATAGAAATATTAAAACTGAGTAAGTTCGACTCTAAAGTATGACTATGTTTCACATCCGCATAATACTCGGAGAATGGCATGTCAAGCGCTCAATATTCCCCCCCTGTAGGCTTACACATACCCAGAAATTCATAACATACCACGGACCGAAATTATATACCCGGCTCCCTTCTAACATAAAACACTTAACCGGTAAGAAGACACATACACATAAAAAAGATATAAGAAAATTTGTTATTTCTCTCCAGGAACTATTGCTCAAAATAATCGATAATTAGGATAATTGAAAACGTCATAAAAATGCTAACGTTTTTTGCCTTTCCTTAATGTTTCACACTTTCAATCAACCTTGAACAGACAAAAGAAAGTTAAATATTGCAATGTTAAGAACTCTCTATGCGTAGTATTTTTTCTCTTCCTTCTCTCACTCTTCACTGAAAATCACATTAATTATTTGTAGGAGATAGATCCACAACTCAAACCTAGCTTAGGTGGCTTCTCCTGCTTTTAATTTCAATTTAAGTTGTATACCTTACGATATATATGTACATATTTTGAGTTAGGTACTCTATGGAATTAAATTGAGAGATTATTACTTATCACTTGTAAATTATTTTGTAACTGAATTACTACTGTTTGAAAATTGCAACTGAATTTTTCCCATGTAAATTACTATATAACTATGTAACTGAATAAATTTCATTTAATTTCGACTCTAAAGTAGGTGTGTGCTTCTCACCTATAATATTTATGTACTCAATAAGTCGATTTTTTTCAGACGACTCTCCTGGAAGCCTAGTACAAGAAGCGTTTGCCAGACAATTTCCAGTTAGTTTTCTGTAAGATGCTGAAAGAACGCGAGAGTGTCGAACGTAACGTCTCTTCGCCATGTTCGAGTCTTGGTGGTTCTTCGGGCATTGAAGTGTCATCCTGTTCTGGCTGTGGCGAAAGAATACACGACCGTTACTACCTCTTGGCTGTCGACCGACAATGGCATGCTTCTTGTTTGAAATGTTGCGAATGTAAGCTTCCTCTGGACTCCGACTTGACTTGCTTCGCTAGAGATGGGAATATATATTGCAAAGAGGATTATTACAGGTGAGGAAATATTCAAGGAAATACTGAAAACATGGTCAATATCTAGATACACCACACATGCACTCTGAATATGGGGGAAATACTTTTCTAGCGTGTTTTTGCCCCCTGAACACGAATCCGGAAGAAAAATGAGGCGAACTCATACCGTTCCCGATTTACAGCACTTTTTCAAAAAAAAAAATCCTCGTTTTCAAGCACCGTTTTCTCGCACAAAAATCACTCAAAATGCCTCCTTCTTTTTACCAGCATAAACAATACATCCTAACTCACTTATTTTCGGCACAACTTTGCACAAAATATCGTCGTTTTTATCGAAAAAAATATATTTTCTTACACAGTTCCAAATCAACAATTGTCATACTTTTGACAGAAGACATTTAGTAACTTTGCCTTATTCTTCATGTTTAATCGATAGGGTATACCTCAAAGTTTGTCCAATTTGCATATGGATTTGGAAAAAATCCACTGCTAAGGGTAGGAAAATGGGGGATGATTGTTGGTTCACCCACTGAATTTTTACTTCTTAACCGATTCTACCACGCATAACTTTGTACTGGGTTATCCGAATTAGATGATTCTTTCTTTATTGTATAAGATATGTTTGGAAGTTGGTCCAATTTGAATTTGAAAGAAATATTACACCCCTAGGGTAGAAAAATAGGGGATGATTTATCAATTTTACACCTGTGAACCAATTCTGTTGAAACTTGGCACACATATGTAGTTCTGATGACACTACAACATAATGGAGGCACGGAATTAATCTGAAGACAGTCGAGAGATCTCCTCAATGGTTCACAGTAGCTACCTTGTGTTTGGGATAATATGTACATATTTAACTACATGTCCTGACTAACTCACTCACTGATGGCCTGATATACGATCAACGCCTAGATCAAACCGCTGGACCTTAGAGCTAAAATTTTGGGAGCATATTTTTTGATAATCCATCCCTAAGGTGGTAAAAGGTAAGTGAGAAGGGGGGTGAAAGTACAGTTGCTTTTCAAATTAGAGTCATGGAAATTAGTATTCGGGATCTCCTTCACGAATAAAGAGAAATGTGTTTCAGGGTTTTTGAAAATTCAACCCTAAAGGGGTAAAATGGGGGTTGAAAGTCTGTATAGTTAGTTTTGAAGTTAGGATCATGAAAATTGGTATTTGGGGTCTTTGTGAGGGATAAAAAAATACGTGTTTCAGTATTTTTAGATATTCCGTCCCTAAAGGGGTGAGTGAAATAGTAATAGTCGTCACAAAAAATACAAAGTTCCACGCGGACGTAACCGCTGGTACCAGCTTGTTATAGGTTATGTATATAACAGTTATTAGTTGAAGTAAGGTGGGTACGTAGGTAATTTGAAAGTAATCCAAATTAAGTAAATAGCAATTAGTAGATTTTAGCCACGAAAAATAAAAAAATAAAAATTCCAACAAAAAATTAAACCGACGAAAAAAGAAACTGAGAAGCAAACTATAAAATGAACCCTTTTAGTCTTAGTAAGTAACCAATTTTGAGTCGGCGTCAAACAATCAACGAAGATCATTAAAGTACTTCAAAGAAACAAAACAAAATAACATTAAAAACGCAACTTGTAATCTCCAGTGATAAATGATAACATTCAAAAAATGCGCTCTCCGCACGACCACTCGCAACGACGTGTGCCCTCACGTGTGTGCTCGTTCAGTTAGCTGTCTTGCTGATATTGACTTCGAGAACGCTCGGCAATTTCCGGCGAAGGGACGCGCCGTCGCCGCGCACGCGCTGCCAACATTTCACGCTTTACCTAATTAATTTGCTTGTTTGTTCGTTTGGCGCCGACTCAAAATCAGTTACTTACATTAGTTTAGGAGCTAACTTTTTATTTGTTTTCAGTTTGGTTTTCCGTCGGCTTAATTTTTTGTTAAAAAGTTTTATTTAAAACCGTTTTCTGCAAACAATACCCACAATTCAAAACTTCTGGTTAAACCAGAAGTGAAAACAATTTTTTTGCAAATGGAACTCAAAATTATCTGAATGTTATCTCTCAAAATGTTAAATAGATTCTTGATTGTGTGACATTTAATTCTATGTCAAATATTCGAAAAACGTTGAGTATATCATTACCGTTCTATTTCCTGGACTTTTCCATTTTGGATAATTTTCCGTTGTGATTTCAAATTTGTATACAGTGCCTTCATTTCAAAACTTCCCACCCCTATTACTTCTTTTAGCAGGGAGAATTTGCCGTAGGCAAAAAACACGTCAATTTAGATATCGAGGGTGAAGTTTAAAACCACTGCCAGTGGTATTTTAGGTTCAACCCCCTTACCCCTAGCTACCCCCACTTGATAATTTTAAATGGCACCCCCTATCTTGTAACACATCATTTTAAAGACCTTAAAAATCCACACTCAACTCCGTTCAGAAAACTGAAATTGGTTGATCCGTTCTCGTAGAAAGGGCAAAAAGAAAATGAATTATAATAAAAAATAAAATAATAGCTATTGCAATGAAATAAATGTACCTTACTTTATTAGGTGTTCAAAATGTGCACCATTGATAGCTAAGCAAAAGTACAATATATTCTCGTATTCCTATCGGACGTTTGTAAATGTTTCGTTAGTAATTTGTCTGCATGTGGCAGTAATCCTGTATCTTAGATCCTGAATGTCCTGCGGGGAAGTTTTGTATACCATTGTCTTCAAATAACTCCAGAGAAAGAAATCCAATGGCGTCAAATCCGGAGATCTCGCCGGCCATTCCAGAGCGCCTCTTCTGCCAATCCATTTGTCAGGATACCGTTGATCGAGCCACTGTCGGACATGCAATGCGTAGTGTGGCGGTGCGCCGTCCTGTTGAAAATGTAAATTTTGTTCATCCAAGAGCGGGTTGTCTCCTTCATCAACTTGGCTTTCCAAGGACTGTGTTATGAGTGGATCGATTACATTTTCCAATAAGTTTAAATACAATTGACCCGTTAAATTTTCTTCAATAAAAATAGGGCCAATTATTTCGTTTCCCAGAATTCCAGCCCAGACGTTTATTTTTTGTGGATATTGCGTATGATCCTCTCGAAACAAGTGTGGATTTTCATTATCCCAGTATCTACAGTTATGCTTATTTACAAAGCCATTAAGAAAAAAAGTTGATTCATCACTGAAGCAAATATTTTTTATTAAATTCGGGTCATTTTGAATTCTCGCAGTCATTAGTTCACGAAATTCAATTCTCCTATCATAGTCATCCTCACTGAGTTGCTGATGAATACTCATTTTGTAAGGAAAGAACTTGTTTAGTTTTAAAACTTTGTGTATAGAACCAACTGAAATATTTACTAACTTAGCGACTTTCGAAATTGACGTAGTCGGCTTAATGGCGAATTGGCCTAAAATCTCAATCTGTGCGGATTCAGTCAGAACTCTCGGCTGCTTTACTGCTTTGTTGCACACAGAACCGGTCTCTTCAAATTTTTGAACAAGGTCTAGAACATATCGATGACTCACATTTTGGCCTGCATGAATTTCATTAAAAACCCGGGCTGTTATACGAGCACACCTATTTTCAGCACCATAAATAAAAATAATTTCAGTTTTTTCTTGTAAAGTGTACACCATTACGATATGTATTACTGTCAGTGCAACTGACACCACTTGACAAACAGTTTGAAATCAGGAATAACTAAGTCTGATACGTGTTTTCACCATTTAATTTTAACTGTAGCCAAGCAGAAACTGTGTGCCCTTATCTCACTTTCAGCTAACGTAAAAAACTCTGTGTAAAAAAGAAACATACACATACCGTTATTGAGTCAGTGGTAGCGGTTCCAAAAATTCATTAATTTATTTTGCATTTTGTTATCATTTATTTTCTTTTTGTCCTATTTTACGAGAACGGATTAACTCATTTCAGTTTTCTAAACGGGGTTGAGTGAGGATTTTTAAGATCTTTAAAATGATGTATTACAAGTGTGGGGGTGCCATTTAAAATTATTAAGTGGGGGTAGCTAGGTGTAGGGGGATTCAACTTAAAATACAACTGGCACTGGTTTTAAACTTCCCCCTCCATATCTCAATTTACATGTTTTTTTCCCTACCGGAAATTTTCCCTGCTAAAAGAAATAATAGGGGTGGGAAGTTTTGAAATGAAGGCACTGTATATCTTTGGACCTCCCCATTTTCCAGAAAAATGACAAGTGACTTAATTTGTAATGATGATGACATCTAATAAAAAGTTTTCCAAAAAGTAGGTATTTTAAGAATTATTTACATATATCGAAAAAACACCAGGAAAAGGCTTATTTTCTAGACTATCGGTCATCTCATATTGCGCAACCCTGTGACAATTCGATTTGCCTTCTTCAATAAATTTTTGGTGTACCTGATGACAAAGAATATTCTACGGTCACCGCTTTTTACATAAATATTCAGTTATCCTATACTTTATTTAACTATTAATTGTTTAAATAAATACAACTTCCTAATTATACGTGCATATTATTTCCCTATGTTATCAATCTCGAGTACAATTTTTATTTCTCATTTTATTGCTAGGGATCAACAGGTCATCGGGCCAATTTTGTGTTCACTTTATTTTGATGATGGTTCTATCTTGTACAAAAATGTTGTTGGGAAAATAAAGCAGAATAAATTATTATTATAAGCACACCATCCCAAAATATGCAAGAACACACACATATACAACAATATATATATATATATATATATATATATATATATATATATATATATATATATATATATATACAACTTTAGTATGTTATTATTCTGGCATTTGAAACATTCTCCTACACATCCACCCCATTTTGAATCCAATATGATGGAAAGATAACAATAACAACACCCCAACTGTTTTCAAAATATTATGTTATCGGTGGGTTATCCAAACTGTCAGATACTAAACATCAATGTTTACCCTTCTCATGTATACGCACCACCTGAAAGTGAAGTTATATAAACAGTGATTTAACACGAAAAGTATGAATGGATTATCGACCTCGGAAGTGAAATTAATTAGTCGAAATATTCCTTCAATCAACAGTATTCATGAAAGGTTACAAATCGATAGTCATCAATCATCATAAAATTCATCGAATAATAAGAATGTTTATATGGATGGATGCCTCAAATTATATTCATGGATTATTGTGGCTATTGTGAAAATCATTACTTGATCTTATTGAACGTTGTATTCTCACCGGTTATGAACATAATCTGATTTCAATTTCTCGGAAGACATCAATAGAATAAAATAAAAAGTGTGACTGTGTGCACGTATCGATTAATCGATGAAAGAAAATTGTATTTCGTGCATAAAATAATTTATTCGACCGTAGCAAAGCGCTTTCGACCGTTAGGTCATCATCAGTGCGTACCTGAAAGTAAGTACCATTGATAGAAAAAAGTTACTGAAAAGTTTTATTTTTGAGAAAGAAAATTGACATATTTTAAAAAGTGAGGATACTTACTCGTCAGGTGTACAGGTGTTTTATGGTCTTTTTGGCTTCTTGTACACCTGACGAGTAAGTAACCTCACTTTTTACAATATGTTAATTTTATTTCTATCAATAGTACTCACTTTCAGGTACGCACTGATGATGACCTAACGGACGAAAGCGCTTTGCTACGAATGAATAAATTATTTTATGCACGAAATACAATTTTCTTCCATCGATTAATAGAGTAATCTGTTTTTTTTTCAGAAAAGAAAAAACCTACCATACAAACTAACACATATAACAGAAAACAACAACTCTCTCGGAACTATGTCAACTTGGACATTAAATTTCATCGCATAGATATAAAATAGAAATGACAATTCTATTAAAAAATACTTTTCTTTCATCAAATTGAACATGGAATTTAAACAATTGTAGAAGAGCATAGGAATCAGTTTTCCCCGATAAGTTACTGCGTGTTGTTTTCTTGACTGATGTCAAATGATTTCTGTATAAAGGATCAGGTGATATTTTTTTGTTTATTTGACGTATGGGGTATTGTCCGGTTCATGGATTTAATCCATTACCGGCCTGGAATATCTAAGATCTCCTTTCAGAGAAGTGCAATCCACATCTGAAGAAGTTATTGAGGTGCAGTTCACACCATATAGTAAAATATAGGGAAATTTTCAATATTGAAAATAAAAATACAAAGCAATTGGCAATATGGTGTCAGATCATAGTGGGTATTCTCAATCGTTTCTAATGGATATCAAAACACAAAAACTCTATTTGCAAGCCTATTCTAAATGTTTAAGCTACAAAATATAATAAATGTAATGAAATACATATTGAGGTAAACGAAAGAATGAAGAATATTTTGATAATATGATAAATTACTTGAAAATATATCCAATAAGTATGTGAGTGGAAAAAATAGTTGAACCCTATCGAAAACTATTTGATTTTTTTTTTATTCAGTCGAACTTCCGACAGAAGCTTTTATTGAAGAAATCAATAATTTTTTTATCATAATCACAATAAAATTATAGCTTGAAAAATCTAAAAAACCACGCATATATGGCAATAAGGACTAAAGAGTTGAAAATAATGAGAATAAAGTCATGGACCAAAAAATTTTCTTTTATGTAGAAAAACTTGATATCAGTTATCTTAATATAATTATGAGAAGTTATTAATAAATACATTTTGGCGAATATGCTGAGAACCAGGGCGTTCGCCATATCTTTGAATTCTAAATTATGCTGAGAACAGCCTCAGTGCATTCACCATATTTTACTAGTAACCATTCAAGAGTTCAACTTTTCACCTCCTGGCTCCATCATCAGATCAGCTACAAATTATAGTATTGTCATCCAAACTACATATACATACCAAGTTTCATTTCGATACGACAATTAGAAGTAGGTTAAAATTGACTTCCAAGATTTGATTACATTGTTTGTTAGTTGCAAGTGAAGCTAATAAAAGGGCGTTAAAAAAATACAGCAGAAGTTTGCCAAAAAGCCTGCCATTCAGTTTGATTCAGGCTACTAAAAGAGAAATACGAATCATCCACTGAGATCAATTGAAGAAAAACGTGAAATTACTGATGTTTGTCATCTTTATACTATTGAAGAATTCATTAATTAGTACAGCCTCATTTTTTGTTCCTGAATGTTCGTTGATAATGCGAAATAAAATGTATCTCTAATATTTCTCGAATGATTTTTTCTATAACTTGAATGAGTTCTCTGAAATAGAATCAATAAATCTAGCTATACATGAAATACAGGGTGATTCAAAAGTACTTTGACAAACTTCAGGAGGTGATATTCTAATATGAATTGTCCAAATAAATATATGCCCGGAAACGCTTCGTTTCCAAGATACAGGGTGTTGCAGTTTTATTTTTATTTTAGTTTTTTTCAAATAACTTTCGAAATACTGACCTCTATTGAACGAAAATTGGTGTTGAGAGGTTTTTTGAGATGTCGAATTCGAACCTGATGTTATTATTGCTCTTACTCGTAGGGGGCGCCACCTACACGCCTTTCTTTTTTTTGAAGATTCATAACTTTTTTGAGGGTACTTCTAGCATATTTTTCAGTAAAACAATCAATTCCTCTATAATATCTACGTGAAAAAGCTACCCCTATTACAAGCCGCTATAAGCAACCGTTTTCTAGATATTTGGACTTAAAAATTTCAAGTCGATTATATGATAATCGATGCGTGTTGAAGTTATTACCATTATTTTGCATTTTTCACAAGAATGCTTAGGAAATGAATTTGACGTTTAAGTGAGTAGTTTTGGTTTTTTATAGGGGGCGCCACCTATTCAATTTATTTTTACTCGTTTGAAATAGTTATTTTTGTACCAAGGGTGCAAAATCTGTATTTGTTTTAATAAAATTTGCAAGAAATATCAACATTTTATTTCAAGAAATTTCGAATATGTAGATTGAAATAAAATGAAGGAAACTGAATTGTATTCAAATAAATTGATCGAAGTGTCCACCTTCAGCGAAGATACAGGCATTCAGTCTTCTAGTCATTGAATCTCGTACCCGCTCAAAAATTGTTGGTGTGTTTCTTATTGTTTCACAGGCGTCTACTATTCGGTTTCTTAGATCTTCCTCGATCGCTACTGGAGTTTTATAAACTAGTGACTTCAAATGTCCCCAAAAATACAAATCTAGCGGGTTTTGATCTGGGGATCTTGGTGCCCACGCCTGGTTAGGCTCTTCTACACCCCTACCGATCAATCGATTTGGATAGACAGTTTTAAGGAATTCCCTGGCTACAACGCTGAAATGAGCCGGATCCCCATCATGCATAAACCACATGCGGATACGAATTCCTAATGGTACATTCTGAAGTGGTCCCAGCAATTCATTTTCTAAAAAGTCTCTGTCCATTCAGTCGGAATGGAAGAAAGGGAGGACCTATCAAGTAATTATCAATTATTGCCGCCCATTTACAGAAAATTGATACTGATAATGTCTTTCACTAACTGCGTGCGGATTTTCCAGAGTCCAAACATGGTGGTTATGGAAGTTTGTGATGAAAGCATTTCGAGAGAAGTTGGCCTCGTCCGTGAAGAGTACATATCTTAAAAATTGAGGATTTCTAGGCAATTTTCTCAAAAACCACTGACACATAGTAATGCGTTGGGGAAAGTCTCGTAGCTTGTACCCTTTGAATATGGTATGAATAAAATTGTTGATCGTGGATAATTCTCCAAACTGTGGACTGAGTAGACTTGAGAGCTTCAGCAATTATTCTTGTACGTGTTTCTCGATTCTCCTCGAGAGCGTTCAAAACAACTTCTTCCAATTCTGGGGTTCGGACTGCTCGTGGTCTTCCAATAATATCAGCTGCCCTCTTAAAGCTACCTGTTTCTGCCTAACGACGGTGGAGACTGGTAAATGTTGGAGCTGAAGGCAGTACTCGATTAGGAAATCGCTCCTGGTAAATACGACTTGATTTGCGCGCAAGGCCATAAACGAAATGCATATCGGCTAAATGAGAATTATTGTTTAAATAATCCGTTATTTCAAAATTAGTGTTTTAAAACTTACAGAAACTTCAACAAAACGTTTAACTGTCACATAATATGTAATTACCAAAACTACTTACCTGAACGTCAAATTCATTTCCTAAGCATTCTTGTGAAATATGCAAAATAATGGTAATAACTTCAACACGCATCGATTATCAAATAATCTACTTGAAATATCTAGAAAACGGTTGCTTATAGCGACTTGTAACAAGGGTAGCTTTTTTACGTAGATATTATAGAGGAATTGATTTTTCTACTGAAAAATTTGTTAGAAGTACGCTCAAAAATGTTATGAATCTTCAAGAAAGAAAAATACGTGTAGGTGGCGCCCCATTCGAGTAAGAGCGAGTTCGAATTTGACACTTCAAAAAACTTCTCAATGCCAATTTTGGTTTGATTACGGTCAGTATTTCGAAAGTTATTTCAAAAAAACGAAAATAAAAATAAAACTTCAACACCCTGTATCTTGGAAACGAAGCATTTCCGGACATATATTTATTTGGGCATTTCATATAAGAATATTGTGAGGAATCACCTCCTGAAGTTTGTAAACGTACTTTTGGATCACCCTGTATAAATGCTTTGATTGGCACAAATCTCCTTGAAAATTGACCAGCGATAGTCAAATGCAAATAACATTATTTTTCTGAAAAATAAAATAGCAAGGTTACTTGGGTCCACATGATATCAAAATTTGAAATACATCGAACTTTCAATAAAACCAACGGAAATGCAAAGCAGAAAGGGGTGAAAGCTCACAGCTTTATACGTGGCTTGAATGCCGGTCTAATAAAACCGGAATTTCTGCATTATGTAGATATCTATATATGCTATTCAGAAAAATCATTCATGCGAGTGTAATAAGCATCTGAAGAATAGATGGGGCGGGGGTAGGCACACGAGCGCTTTTTTACTCTTACAATTACAAAAAACCTTTACTACTTGGCTCTTCCTAATTCCTGCTAGCGCTGTATATATTGCATGATAAAATTAAATGTGGTCCTCACCACGGAACAAAACATCTAATCATGCTCTGAAACCCCTGAATATTACCGAAAAAATAGATCTCAGGGAAAGCATATCTTCCACAATTTTCCGCAACTAAGAATTTTCATTCCCACTTTGAAACAAAACGAGCTAGTTTCCATAAGACTCCATTAAATGTAGAGACTACAGTTCGAAAAAAAAAACACCTGAATTGTCACCTCACCTTGAGTTATCAATCAGTTGAAATAACAAAAAACAAAACAGTTTATGCGATTCATTATTTGGAAAAGCATTGGCGTATTTGAGAACATGGAGATACTAGATGTGTTCTATAAGGCCATGTGAGAAAATCTAAGGATTCGTATTCCCAAGTCGTGCTAAGGTCCACTAATTGGGTCAAAATTCCGAGATCGACTCCCAGCCATTTTTCATCGATTTGACGTGAAGCTTATTCGATTCAGACAAGTCTAAAATACCTCTATATGAAATTTGATCATGGTATCCCATATAGGGCGTTTGTTACGCATGGGCATATTCTCAAACTTTTGATTTATCAACACATTCATTAAGTTTCATCGTTGTAACATATACAACAAAACTAGTTCACTGATGAAGTAATAACCAAAAGTTCAAAACTATTGAAAAGTGAAAGATTCCCAATTGAATATTAAATACAAAGATTTTTCTGAAAATTGAAAAATCGACGATAAAAATTAAATGTCCAGCGTGGCTTTAGCCGAGGAAGTAGTTGTTTTCTGTTAGATTTTCACAAAAATCTTCTTCAATTTTATCATGGATTTTTCATTGTTTCTACTTATTATTGCGAAATGCCGAATCCAAGTGGACTCTCTTGGATTCGTAACAAATTTCTCTTCATCTAGTTATTAGTTTTGCGTTACTCTGAACGCACCAGGAGTACGACTATTGGTGTCGTGGATTGGCCTATGCTGGCATCTGTCGGTGACCTATTAATGTGCACGAAATTTCGTGCCATTAAAATTCCACGATATTAGGTCTAAGCTTCGCCGCACAGATTATAGGTGTCACTATCTATAATTTGATGCTTTTCACATTTTCGTACTTGCCGGTAGGTATTAACACTGCGAGACATTTGATACGAATTTGAAAGAGACCACAAGCCGTCCTGATGATTGGGAAGCCATAAAACAGCTGTGGGCGGATGGTGGACTCTCTTGGATTCGTAACAAATTTCTCTTTATCTAGTTATTTGTTTTGCGTTACTCTGAACGCACTAGGAGTACGACTATTGGTGTCGTGGGTTGGCCTATGCTGGCATCTGTCGGTGACCTATTAATGTGCACGAAATTTCGTGCAATTAAAATTCCACGATATTAGGTCTTAGCTTCGCCGTATAGATTATAGGTGTCACTATCTATAATTTGATGCTTTTCACATTTTCGTACTTGCCGGTAGGTATTAACACTGCGAGATATTTGATACGAATTTGAAAGAGACCACAAACCGTCCTGATGATTGGGAACCATGAAACAGCTGTTGGCGGATGGTGGACTCTCTTGGATTCGTAACAAATTTCTCTTTATCTAGTTATTTGTTTTGCGTTACTCTGAACGCACTAGGAGTACGACTATTGGTGTCGTGGGTTGGCCTATGCTGGCATCTGTCGGTGACCTATTAATGTGCACGAAGTTTCGTGCCATTGAAATTACACGATATTAGGTCTAAGCTTCGCCGCACAGATTATAGGTGTCACTATCTATAATTTGATGCTTCTCACATATTCGTACGTGCCGGTAGGTGATACGAATTTGAAAGAGACCACAAGCCGTCCTGATGATTGGGAAGCCATGAAACAGCTGTTGGCGGATGGTGGACTCTCTTGGATTCGTAACAAATTTCTCCTCATCTAGTTATTTGTTTTGCGTTACTCTGAACGCACTAGGAGTACGACTATTGGTGTCGTGGGTTGGCCTATGCTGGCATCTGTCGGTGACCTATTGATGTGCACGAAATTTCGTGCAATTACAATTCCACGATATTAGGTCTTAGCTTCGCCGTATAGATTATAGGTGTCACTATCTATAATTTGATGCTTTTCACATGTTCGTACTTGCCGGTAGGTATTAACACTGCGAGATATTTGATACAAATTTGAAAGAGACCACAAGCCGTCCTGATGATTGGAAAGCCATGAAACAGCTGTAGGCGGATGGTGGACTCTCTTGGATTCGTAACAAATTTCTCTTTATCTAGTTATTTGTTTTGCGTTACTCTGAACGCACTAGGAGTACGACTATTGGTGTCGTGGGTTGGCCTATGCTGGCATCTGTCGGTGACCTATTAATGTGCACGAAGTTTCGTACCATTGAAATTACACGATATTAGGTCTAAGCTTCGCCGCACAGATTATAGGTGTCACTATCTATAATTTGATGCTTCTCACATATTCGTACGTGCCGGTAGGTGATACGAATTTGAAAGAGACCACAAGCCGTCCTGATGATTGGGAAGCCATGAAACAGCTGTTGGCGGATGGTGGACTCTCTTGGATTCGTAACAAATTTCTCCTTATCTAGTTATTTGTTTTGCGTTACTCTGAACGCACTAGGAGTACGACTATTGGTGTCGTGGGTTGGCCTATGCTGGCATCTGTCGGTGACCTATTGATGTGCACGAAATTTCGTGCAATTAAAATTCCACGATATTAGGTCTTAGCTTCGCCGTATAGATTATAGGTGTCACTATCTATAATTTGATGCTTTTCACATGTTCGTACTTGCCGGTAGGTATCAACACTGCGAGATATTTGATACAAATTTGAAAGAGACCACAAGCCGTCCTGATGATTTTAAAGCCATGAAACAGCTGTAGGCGGATGGTGGACTCTCTTGGATTCGTAACAAATTTCTCTTTATCTAGTTATTTGTTTTGCGTTACTCTGAACGCACTAGGAGTACGACTATTGGTGTCGTGGGTTGGCCTATGCTGGCATCTGTCGGTGACCTATTAATGTGCACGAAATTTCGTGCCATTAAAATTCCACAGGTCTAAGCTTCACCGCACAGATCCTTTTTCATTTATAAAGACACTCGTCCAACCTCAACTTCTATATATATATATATGTATATACACATATATATATATATATATATATTTATATATATATATATATATATATATATATAATGAAATGGTGTACTCGGCTTCCATGTGGGAGAGCCTCTGCAGAATTTCGAAGCAATCCAAGGTAATTCATTGTTTTTTTCAACAAACATTTTCAACGATACGCTAATGAATACTTTGATACATCTCAGAGCCAACGTTCTCATCGCAGTATAGATTTGTAGCTCAGAACATAAATAACCTATATGATGTTCGCGGTCGATGTATGTATTCAATAATTTTCAATGATTTATACCATTCAAGGAAGTAGTCTGTATATCGGAGGAATACTCTGATACGATTATCACATGGTGCAATGGAATGGAAGAACAATTTTGTTTGTAATTCAGTGATAATGACTATTTCTACCAGGCTACTGTGAACTTGCATGAAATCGTCCTTTTGCAATTGATGAAAAACGTCCTTAACTCACTGAATGAAGATACTTAAGTTACAATAAGTTATGGTGTTTTCGATTCATCGTGTTCTATCATATTGGTAGGAATATACATAGACGGCACATTTTTACAGAAATGTAGGTGATTCTTTGGTCATATTTGATTTATTTTTTCCGTTTTCTCACTGCTTCTGGTGTGGACGACCAACATGATAATTTTTCGCATGTTGAGGTAAATAAATATGACGAACGAATGAACCATAAGTCTGGTGAAAACGTCATCATTGTCAGCGATAGTTTGTGAAAGCCCTTCCATTAGCTTTACTTGAAACTAACAATGTAATTGAATCTTACAAGTTAAATTTGACCCACTTCTAGTTGTCCGAGTAACGTGAAATCTGACAGGTTTCCATAGTTCTCGCAATGCATCATGAAATTTTTGTTAGAGAAAAAAAACAAAATGATGGCTCCAAGATGGCGGACGAGATTTGTATTTATGGTCCGATTCGATTCAAAAATGGTATGTGGGGGTTTTCGGAGTCGAAGATTATTATTAGCAACAATTCTCGAGTGGGGATCTAATAACTTGGTAGAATTCAATGCAAACAAAACACAAGCATGTCTTTTCTCCAGAAAAGCCGATCTCACTGTGCCTAACATAACTTTGTCAGGAGTAACCATACCACTGAAGTCATCCATATCGATGCTTAGTATTACTATCAGCAATAACCTTTCCTGGGAAAATCACGTGAGGTCCATTGCCAAAAGTGCATCCGAAAAACTTGGTTTTTTGTTTCGTGCCGAGAGCTATTTTACCCCCACTCAGCTGCTTATGATCTATAAGGCACAGATCCGACCTGTCCTGGAATACTGTTCCCACATTTGGAGCGCGGCACCTAAACATATCCTGAGGCTATTGGATTCTGTCCAAAAAAGGGCAATTCGTCTCGTCGGTGATGCCTCGCTTACAAACTCGCTCACTTGTCTGGAACACCGTAGAAAAGTTGGCGATTTGTCTCTATTTTATAGATATTTTCATGGGCGATGCTCTTCTGAAATATCAACAATCGTTCCTGCTTTGGCAGTCTCTTCGAGATTAACCCGTCAAGTTCAGATCACACCCCTTCGTGGTCACTTGCAGAACATCACTTTCCAAAGACTCGTTCATCCAACGAACAGCGAGGCTTTGGAACTCATTGCCTAGGGAGGTGTTCCCCGAGGCATACAACCTCCAGAAATTTAAGAAGAACACTAACTCCTACCTTCTTTCCCTTGGTTCCCACGATGTTCTCTGAACATTACAGGATATCCCTTTTCGTGGGAACCAGAACATAAAAAAAAAAAAAATTTTTTTTCATAATTTATAAAATCGAAATGGCACTAAGACACTAAGATGGCCAACGAACTCTGTGATTATGGTTCGATCCTTCATTAAAAATTGGTATGAGGGGGTTATCGGGGTCGGAGATTTTTTGTCAAAATTCCCACATTCAAGATGGCGGCTCCAAGATGGCGGACGATCTCTTTGATTATGATACGATTATATTCAAAAATTACACGTGGTGGTTTTCGGGGTCCGAGATTATGAATTAACCGTCAAAATTCATGAATTCAAGATGGCGGACGAGTTTTGTAATTAGGGCTTTAATTAGCTTCACTCGTAACTAACAAACAATGTAATCAAATATTGGAAGTCAATTTTAACGGAAGGATTAGGTCCATGGTTTCTCAAAGTGGAGTGGGTAATTTCTAACGTGGGAAAAACTCAAAGTCGTCCCCACGTTTTATTTTGCAAAGGAAACATGTTTCGGACTTCTATAGGTTTTTCTTCAGTTTGCATGTGGGGAGGAAAAAATTATATATTGGGCGAAAGTTCAAACTTGGATAGTATGAACTGAAAGGGGAGAAGTTGCCACTTATTAAAGGTGTAACCATAATAAACTGTACAAATAGAATATGTGAAAGCATAATTTGGCTTTCACAGTCACATAAATGGACTATAGAATTAAATTTATCATGAGAACAATAAAAATAAAGAAACCCTACCTACTTCTAATTGTCGTATCGAAATGAAATTCGGTATGTATATGTAGTTTGGATGACAATACTTCAATTTGGTATCTTGGAGCTGATCCGATGATGGAGCAGGAGGTAAATAGTGGAACCCCTCAGTGGCTACAAGTAAAATATGGTGAATGCACTGAGGCCATTCTCGGCATAATTTACAATTCAAAGATATGGCGAATGCAATGGTTCTCAGCATATTCGCCAACATTTAGTTATCAATAAGTTTAATCTCATGTGGATGTATCAATCGAAGAGTTTTTCTCTCAGTCTCTTTCAGTCTTATGTAGCTCTTCACCCATTTTTCATAATGATATCAAGATAACTGATATAAAGCACCTCACGCTTTTTTACAAAATTTCTTTTTTTGGTCAATGACTTTATTTTTATTATTTTCAACTTTTTAGTCCTAGTGTCATATATGCGTGTTTTTTAGTTTTTTCAAACTATAATTCCCTATTAAAAAAATTTATTTTCCTGCAGCAGTCAGCAAATTATATGTAAATATAAATAGATGCGATCAGCTTTAACAAAAAATATCGAACTTATTTCAAGAAACTGACATGCGTTTTTTATGAGACTGGATGAAAGAAATAGATCACGTCCAATTAATTTTGGGACCCATCTCCATATTTTTGTGATCTTTCATCAATTCCACCAATTTCAAAGAGGAATTTTAATGAATCTCTTGAAAATGTGATCATCATTAAATTGTTACCTAACATATATTTTCAACATATTCCATTTCAGTGGAACAAAAAACTGAATGAAAAAAAATGTGTTCGTAATCCACCAGAATTAACTGCCACAAATAAATTCCAATAACTTACTGTTCACTCGGTGGAATTCCGGAACAAAGAATATCAATTTTACTAATTGGTGGTTGAATTGTCCTTGTATTTTACACTCTCAAGAATTTTTACTTTGTAGACTTTGTAGAAGCCAGAAGTTAGATTATGATTTGGATTCTCTATATATACAAGGGTGGACCAAAAAATATTCCGACTCAACGGAGATACAACACATTTCGTCCTTAAATAATTTCTTTTCCAACGCACAATTTCGTCTTTATCTATAAGGAGGGACTTTCTATTCTGCTTTCCCCAGGAAAAGCCTATCTCGCGTAACAGTTTCCATAATTTGGTTCTGCCTACTTGTGTAAATCGTCGTCTTCCTGAATTGACTGTTGAACTTTGTCTATTGTTGGTATCTCTTTAATAAAAACAAAAAAGAGTGAACTTTCCTTCGGATGACGGTCCTATCAAAGTCATCGATTGATAGTGACTTCCTTCCTGAGTTTTGTTTTGGTGCACTAATGTCTCCACTTTCCTCTCGTATAAAAACCTGTAAATTGTTCTTTCACTCACTACCGTCGTATTAGAACAGGTAGACACTATCTGGCGAACGGAACTCGTGGGTTGTTGATAAACAAGTGCATCATGCACATTGAGCACTATAGTTTTTTCTCTTACAGAGTATGCAACAAATATATTGGGTTTAACCGGTATATATATATATATATATATATATATATATATATATATATATATATATATATATTATATATATATATTATATATATATATATATATATATATATATATATATATTGGTTTGTTTTTTCATAGCACCTATACTACTCGACGTCAAATTTCAACAAACGACATTTTAATGGTATTTATACCTACTGTGACAGAGGTCTTTTTGGAAAAAATGAAATATGTCGGTCATGAAACCTCATTTCCTTGATGCGTAACTGCTTTCGTTACCAGGATTCGTTTTTCAATGGGGGATGTACTCAATTATTCAGAAACTTCTCGTATGAGTAAGTTAATAAAGGTTACTTCATTTTAAATTCTCTTCTTCGAAAAAAGATCCCGATAAATAGGCCTCGATCATTTATATGCCTAATTTTGAGATAATTGTTCAACAAATCATTATGGGATAATTCCTGAAAAAATTATTTATGAAATATTATTGAGCATTTTTCACTTGATTTACGTGAAACTTCTTTGGGCCCGATGAGAGTTAAATTTCCAAGTCAAATTTGAATGCAAAGTTTGGTTTTACATGAAACGGTTCTGGCGTAGAAAGGCGGGAAATAGGAACTTGGCCAGAGAGACAAAAAGAGAGAATGTTATATACGGTGCTAGCTTCGTTTTTGACAGCTACTTGAATGATGATAAGCGTCGGAATAACCAAGGTCATTATATACACTTAAACTCTCATCATTACACTTAGGAAGGGTTTATCAATGCCCGGTTAAATCTGTCAGCTACGTAGCCCTCAGCTATCTCTAGCCGCCAGCCAAAGTCTCAGTTACATTAGATAGCGTTTATCGATGCACCACATGACCGACAGGTAGCTAACTGGAGGCTAAGTGTAATTGAGCATTTGGCAACCTTGTCCGTGATATAAACGTGGGTGTAATGTTATCAGAGTGTAAATTTCTCATTTTAATCGAGTGGTTTTAGTTTTGATTATATAAGTATATATTGTTTTTTTATTTTAATAAAAATACATTAATAGTAAATTGAAATTTTGTTTATTCAAAGAATTGATATACAAAATTATTGCTGAACAACTAACCCTTTAAAATAATTATCAATTAGATTATCCCTGGCATTGTTGATGTTGTTTTGTACAATTCCTTCTGGCTGGATTTCTTCGTCAAAATCAATATTTACGAAATGCATTGTGTTGGAATATCCACTGTCGGCTACTATGAGACAATTGGAAAATTCATTTTATAACAACCGTCGCCTTACATTGGAATTGTCAAAAACTGTTTGAGCATGTGAGGAACCAGGCCAGCGTGCTACTATGTCCAAAATTTTCAAATTTGGATCCGATATGGTCTGCACATTTATGGAAAAATAACCTTTCCTATTCCTGAATGTTTCAGCATTGTCGCCCCCTAGAATGAAGATAATAGGAACCATGTAACAAGCATTATACTACTCCAGAAATACCCAATATGAATTTAATTTTCCATCCTTTTGTTTGAAATTCCCTCACCTTTTACTGATTACATCAAATGTCCCTGCCTTTTTTGTGCGAATTCAATTTCCCTAACATTTTCAGCATTTTTGAGGACAATTTTTGTGAAAACTGGGTTTAGAAAATCGAAACCGAGTAGTAAACTCGACATCATGGAGCTCTTTAAAGGAATTCATCCGTTCTTTAACAGTATAAGGTCGTCTTTCGTACTCCACAAATTCCAATATTTCTTCAAGCTCTCCATCGAAAAGGTCGTCAAGTTCCTCAAGATCCATTGACAATAATAATGAAACGAAATACAAACACACAGAACCTATATTAATTGGACGCTACTAAACTACTATAAATAAATCAAACTGGAAGCTTTTCGATTTCGCCCCAAACGATGATAATACGTTGAAATTTTAAATTGAAATGATGAAAAATATAAAGGTTATCTATGCAAAATATAAGCAAACAATCATGACACAGCTGACAGTTAGAATCACGGAACCCCACTTTCTCGTATTTAACTGTATGTTCTATGGTTAACATCAACTTGATAGTGGCAGCGAGGATAGCCGAAAGTTTGACTGACAGCTGATGCAAACTGGCAGTTGATAAACACTTTGGCCAACAGCTAAGATTTAGCCGAATGCTACAATATTTAACCGAGCATTGATAAATCTGCCCTTAAACTCTCATTATTACTCGTGAAGAAACGATGTTTTTCCTCATGATCAGGATAAAATTCCTATCGGCATGATTCAATTCATTCATGTACGAGTTGATCTGTTTTCAGTTCCAGTAGGTTTCTCTCTAGGCAAATTTATATTTCTGATGTAGGTATATAGTAATTTTGTATTCACCATTGAACACTGCTGTTAATAATAGTTACCACGGAATCACAGCTGACAACCCATAAATGACAAGTTCAATTGTGCTAAACGCCTTCTAACGAAGGCAAAAGCAAAGTTGCATTCAACGAACCTCATTAATAAACATGTTGATAGAATCGATGTGTTGTCTGATTTGTCGAGATATGAGGCGATTTGATGTAAATGAACTGTTAGGGCGGGTATGTTGATTGATTTGCTGATATCGTTTGTCATCATAGAGGTAAAATATCCAAATATGTCATAATATTATGTACTGCTTGGAGGTGGCGATTTAATGTTATACATAGACTTATACATACATGGTGTCTCTGAAAATAGTGCGTTCTTTCCACGCGCGGAGGTAAAAAATGTCTTATTCATATTGTAACGTGTTTTTCTTACCACGGACGTTACAATTAGCGCCACCTTTGAACCTCGGGCGCCAGATTTTTTCCAATACTGGTGTATCTGACATAAAATTCACCGTAGCCGTATCGACATATTCCAAGGTCACAATCACATCAATTTTACCTAACATAATGTTTGTTGAAATATTGTATAGTTTATGTATTCAAACACAAAGTTAATTTTTCTCCTGGGCACTTGGGCCAAAAATTAACAAAAATTAACGAAAATTGACGTGTTTTTTTTTTTTATGTTCTGGTTCCCACGAAAAGGGATATCCTGTAATGTTCAGAGAACATCGTGGGAACCAAGGGAATTTCTGGAGGTTGTATGCCTCGGGGAACACCTCCCTAGGCAATGAGTTCCAAAGCCTCGCTGTTCGTTGTATGAACGAGTCTTTGGAAAGTGATGTTCTGCAGGTCTCCAAAGTGACCACGAAGGGGTGTGATGACTGAACTTGATGGGTAAATCTCGAAGAGACTGCCAAGGCAGGAACGATTGTTGATATTTCAGAAGAGCATCGCCCATGAAAATATCTATAAAATAGAGACAAATCGCCAACTTTTCTACGGTGTTCCAGACAAGTGAGCGAGTTTGTAAGCGAGGCATCACCGACGAGACGAATTGCCCTTTTTTGGACAGAATCCAATAGCCTCAGGATATGTTTAGGTGCCGCGTTCCAAATATGTGAACAGTACTCCAGGACAGTTCGGATCTGTGCCTTATAGATCATAAGCAGCTGAGTGGGGGTGAAATAGCTCTTGGCACGAAACAAAAAACCAAGTTTTTGGGATGCACTTTTGGCAATGGACTTCACGTGATTTTCCCAGGAAAGGTTATTGCTGATAGTAATACCAAGCATCGATATGGATGACTTCAGTGGTATGGTTACTCCTGACAAAGTTATGTTAGGCACAGTGAGATCGGCTTTTCTAGAGAAAAGACATGCTTGTGTTTTGTTTGCATTGAATTCTACCAAGTTATTAGATCCCCACTCGAGAATTGTTGCTAAGTCCATATTTATATTATTAACATTTCTTCCTCGTTCATTTCTGGTTTCACGGCTGATATAGGGGCCCTGGAAGAGAAAGCGGTATGGAGGGTACTATCATCGGCAAAGCTGTGTACTGGACATGAAGTTGCTTTCAACAGGTCGTTGATGTGAAGTAGAAATAGTGTTGGTGCGAGAATAGATCCTTGCGGAACACCAGCATTTATGAGTAGAGTGTCAGATGAAACTCCATCGACCACTACATGGAGAGACCTGTTTGAGAGAAAACTAGCAAGCAGAGAACACAGCTGAGGGGGCAAGCCATAAGACGGAAGCTTGGCGAGGAGTCCCTGGTGCCAAACTCGATCGAACACCTTGGAGATATCATATGCCACAGCTAAAGTTTCTCCATACTTTTCAATAGATAGCTGCCATATATGTGAGACGTAAGCGAGCAGGTCACCAGTTGATCTCTGATGGCGGAAGCCATATTGCCTATCGTTGACAATTCCTGAGTCTTCCAGATATTTCATGAGCTCGATGTTGATGGCTTTTCCATGACCTTTGAAATAATAGATAGCAGTGCGATAGGTCTGTAGTTGCTAGGTAGGGCCTTTTGCCTTTTAGGGACTGGCTGTACTCTTGCAATTTTCCAATTGGACGGAAATACCCCAAATTGTAAGAGTGGTTGAACAACTTCCAAAGAACAGGTGTTAGTTCGGGGGCACATTTCTTGAGAACAATCGGCGGGATTCCGTCAGATCCACAGGCTTTGTTGGTGTTGAGACCCAGCAAAATCTTTCTGATAGTACGTTGGCGAAAGGTGATCTCGGGCATGTGACTGTCAATAGGTGTAATGTTCGGGGGTTGTTTTCCCGATGAATCCAGAGTGGAATTTCCAGCAAATAGGTGCGCAAAGATATTGGCTTTTTCCTGGGCAGTCGTTGCTAGTGTTCCATCTCCTTTGGTTAGAGGAGGAAATGAGCTGGAAGTGAAGTTTCTTCCCACAGCTTTGGCGAAAGACCAAAATGAACGGGATCCGTTAGGACATTCAGCAAGTTTTGATCTTATTTTGTGGGCATCTTTTGAGCATTCTATTGTCTCTTTGCATATGCCTCTAGCCTCGACATATGCTGCTCTGGTCTCAGGGCCCGGATTTTTTAGCCATCGATGGTATGCTGCCCGTTTGGAAGCCACAGCTCTGGAGCAGTTTCTGTTAAACCAGGTCTTATCGGATGATGTTCTTCTTTCGGTATTCGGTATGTAAGTTTGCATTCCCAACATGATGATTTCAGAAATTGTCTCAGCACATCGTGTTGGATCTACTGAAGAGAAACAAACTCTTTTCCATGGAAACGCTGAGAAAAACATACGAAGACCTTCCCAGTCGGCCGAATTGTAATGCCACATGAGACGGGGTGGTATTGTGCAGCTCGATGGTAAATGGAAAGAGCATGTTGTGGAGATGAGGATGTGATCAGAGTTTCCAAGTGGGGCACAAACTTCTATTCTATACGGGTCAGGATTGGTGGTGAGGAAAAGATCTAGTGTATTGGCAGACTGGTTGTTGACATCAGGGATGCGGGTTGGTAGCTCGACCAGTTGTTCTAGACCATGAGTGATGGCGAAGGCCTCGGCTTGACGACCCGCATCATCTGTTTTGTTAGAGAATTTGAGCCAGGCAGCGTTATGTACATTAAAGTCTCCCATGATTATGGTTTCAGCTGTTGGATGGTTCTCCTGAATGTAGTCCAGTTTGAGTGATAAAAACTCAAAGAGGTCGTTATATGAAGGTTCATTAGGTGATAGGTAAAGGCAGCAGAGGAACTTAGTCAGTTTGGTATCAGATTGCTTGAACCACATCACATCAAAGTCTTTCGGTTCCAAACTCTCTTCACGCTGGCATGAAAGGTTAGCCTTAGCGTAAAGGCAGACTCCACCTTTGAACCTGAATCGAGAATGGAGTTCGTAACCAGGACAAAGCATATGGACCTTGTTGGTGGACGAGTTTACTTGTGTTTCTGTTAGAGCTAGAATATCCGGTTTTTTCGTCTGTAGGTGATGGTGGACGTCATTGATGTTCTTGTTGAGTCCGCGGATGTTGCAAAAATTAATCTTTAATGTTTAGTCCCCTCGAGTACCTCTCGCCCGGAAATCCGAATGGAGAGGTATTTTGCTTCCGGAGTGTTTTACTCTAGGAGACTTCATCATTATTACTATTAGGATGCACCTGAAAATAAAGGAGGAATTGGGGAAAAGGAAAGAGGGAGACCGGAAAGTATCGACCGAACACTGAAACATGGAATGATTCATTTCACAGCACACAAAGTCGATATGGTGGTATTTCACCGGGCGATGAGACCATCTTCCACCTACGGTTATCCTTTTAGTCGCCTCTTACGACAGGCAGGATTTACCATGAGGCTATTCTAAAGCCGACCCCATACTGCCGTATTTCTTAATAAAGAGTCAATTTTGTAGACAAACATTATTCAAGTATTCAGGGAGTAGTTTCAACTTATTTGGGGTTGAATTTTTGAAAATCCCTCTCAGTCCAGTACCTAGCCTCATGCAAAATTTGATTTTCCGGTGATATAACCTATTTTGAAATATGGGTAAATTAATAACGGAAAAAAAAACAAAAATAAGTTTATTATCGTTATAAACATCAATCAACTATTCAAGGAGGAGTTTTGATGGCTTAGGATCAGAATTTCAAGGAATTCCTGGTTTGTGGGCCTCTACATCATCAAATGAAACTACTGTATAAGCGGTTTCAGCTCGGCGATGATAAATCAGGGAGTCAGTCAGTTTTTTATACATACCCAGGGGTGCGTGAAAGTTCCATATTTTTATCTAAGCTTCGACTTGATTTTCTTTAAACAATACGTCCGACAATGAAAGTACTGTTTTTTTAAACGGAAATCCCCATTTTTGTTACATTTTTGGATTCGTCACTAAAATGTCGATACACCCAGGTTTCTTAGACTTATCTGCAATAGTTTTTCACTTATGTCAATTTATTTGTCAAAATAGCGTCGTGCATGGACCCACATAAAAATAACTTCAGGACCATTCAAGTTAACCCAACCAACTGGAACAAACTGGAAGTCGCCCACTACGATTTTTCGAAAATGACAAATTACGAATGGCAATAACTTGACTTTTTCAAATGCTTGCATGGCAGTTTTCGAAAGCTTTTAGTCGATATAGGGTTTGTGGGGTCTACTTTGTAAAGTTTGCGGGATTTGTTGCAAAATAAAAAATGTTGATAGTTTTTTCGAAGAGAAAAGAAATCGAGTAGGCCGCTGTCGCAAAATTTGACACATCCATGAACTTTCAATAGTTGTACACGTCTAATTGTTAATGGTGAATTTCACTCGCGAAAAATTAGCGAATATTGCCCACTGTATTGGCGCAGCTGACAGAAATAATTTATTAGCGAGCTGAATCTACCATAAAAAATATTCAGAAGCAAGAACGCCACGAATTCCACGGGTGTCTTTATTCCAAAAGTTAAAAGATCGGTTTGAAGTCACCTGCTAGTGTGTCTTATACCAATAAAATAATTAATAAAAAACTTTTATTCAAATGCCCCAAAAAGTTAAAAAAAGTATTGCTTTGGATGTCTGACATAGGTTATTTCGTGAGTTACATATTCAAGAGCTTGCCGCGAAAAGTTTTCAGTTTGAATACAAGAGCGACAAGCTTTTGAATCTGTAACTCACAAGATAACCTACCTCACACATCAAAAGCAATCATGTTTTTACTTTTTAGGGCATTAATCTATGCATTTTTGTTGAAGCATCGTTATAATGAGGCCTTTTTTCTGTAATTATTGAGCTATTTCTTCAATGAGGATGCCATCTAAAGATCAACTCCTCCGCTATCCTGGAGCTGCCATCTTCAATTTATGAATTTTGACAAATAATCAATAATCTTCGACTAAATTTATAATTTTTGATCCCAAAAACCCCGACATACCAATTTTGATTAGAAACGGTCCATAATCACAAAACTCGTCCACCATCTTGAAGCCGCCATTTGCAATTTATGAATATTGACAATAATAAATTCATAACGTCCGATACCGAAAACCCCCACATACTAATTTGATTAGAATCGGACCATAATTTCAAAACTTGTTACCCATTTTGAATTCATGGATTATGACAAAAAATTCATAATCTTCGACCTCGACAACCCCCACATACCAATTTTGAATCGAATCGGACCATAATCACAGAGATCGTCCGCCACCTTGAAACCGACATCTTAGTTTCATGAATTTTGACAAAAAAAATCATATCTTCGACCCCGAAAATGAATCGAATCGGACCATAAACACAAAACTCGTCCACCATCTTGGAGCCGCCATTTGTTTTTCTCTAACAAATTTTTTATAATGCATTGTCACCAAAATTATGAACACCTGCCAAATTTTACGTTAATCGGAGAACTAGAAGTGGGTCAAAATTCAGTTGCAAGAGTTGCCCCAAACATACTAACTAACAAACTATCAAGTGAAGTTAAATAAAAGCTTGTAATGAAAACTTTTTGACAAAAAAATTAAACCGACGAAAAAATCAACTGAAAAGCAAAAAATAAAATAAACCTTCTTAGTCTCAATAATAACTGAGCTCCTAAACTAATGTGAGTGACTAATTTTGAGTCGGGGCCAAACAAACTAGCAATTGAATTAGGTAAAGCGTAAAATGATGGCAACAGGATGCACGGCGGCGTTTTGATTACTTCTTCAAAGTAATCCTCGTTAATTGTTTGTTTGGCGCCGACTCAAAATTAATTACATTAGTTTAAGAGCTCAATTATCTTTACGACTAAGAAGGTTTATTTAATTTTTTGCTTTTCAGTAAATTTTTTCGTCGGTTTAATTTTTTGCCAAAAAATTTTTATTTTTCTTTTTTTTTGGCTAAAATCAACTAATAACTATCTACTCAGTTGACTCCAGGTATCCATTATGTTGTAGTGTCATCAGAACTACCTATATGTGTGCCAAGTTCCAACAGAATCGGTTCACAGATGAAAAATTGATAATCCCCTATTTTTCTACACTTAGGGGTGGATTATTCCTTTCCATATCCGAAAATGACAACTCTGTAGTATACCATGTCCATTAAAAAAAGAATCATCTAAATCGGATAACCCAGTACAAAGTTATGAGTGGTAGAATCGGTGGTTAACGGGTAAAAATTCAGTAGATGAACCATAAATATCTCCCTACCCTTAAAGGTGACATTTTTTCAAATTCAAATCGCACCAACTTCGAAGTATACCCTATTCAATAAAAAAAAATCATCTAAATCGAACTGCTCTGTGAAAAGTTATGCGTGATCATACATAAAAAAAATATACGCGTCGACTAGAGAACCTCCTCCTTTTTTATTTCGTCGGTTAAAAAAAATTGGTGGTGGTCGGATCAATGAGGGAAATGAGTTACAAGTTTCATTGATGCTACAGAAAAATTATCACTTAAGCACTAGGAAAATTGCAGCGGAAACGGATATTTCACAAAGTAGTGTGAACAAAATAATATTGAAACAGAAGTTCCACCCTTATCATCTGAACCTACATCAAGAATAGTATGGTAATGATTTCACAAATAGAGTTGCGTTTTGTATTCGAATGAATGGCATTATTGACAAGGATTATAACACTTATTTAGCAAAATTCTGATTTCTGATGAAGCAACGTTTAAGAACAACGGGTCGGTCAACAGATATAATATGCATTATTATGCAATCGAAAATCCTCACTGGTTGAGGACTGTTGATGACCAAAAGCGATGGTCGCTTAATGTTCGGGGAAGACTTATTGAAAACACATTTTTGGACCCTACATTAACGATAGTGTGCTGAATGGTGAGAGGTATTTACATTTTCTTGTGGATTTGGATACCAGAAGAACCATGTGGTTGAAATCAGTCCTTGCCATTATGCATACCAACCTGGAAAGCCGACAGGCCTAGCACTGGACGATCTGAACAAGTTCCTTCCTGAGTCGCTTGATGACAAAAAGATAGCAGGAGCCACCTCTATAAAATCGGCAAACGCCCCGAAATAAAAGGGGTATCACCCATTCTCTGCCAGTGGATTAAAGCTGCACTAGAAAGAAGGGAAATAATAACCACTCTAGGAAAGGAAGCCAGTGGACGACCTCCTCAGAATTATCTGAAAAATAGCATTGAGAGGCCTAAAGTCATCAATAGAGAAGATATTCCATTCGCTATGGAAATCAAGTACCTAGTGTATTTATCGACCAGAAATTTACAGTGAATCTACATATTAAAAAACGGCACACAAAGCTAGCAATGCATAACCATGGGATAGTGCGAGAATTTTCAGGTCAATCTTAACCTAATCGTTGGATAGGCAGTGGAGGTACCAAACCTCATTCCTATATAGTTTTTCTCTGGGGGTACGTAATGGAAAGGGTTTTCAGAGATCTTCAACTGCAGATTATATGAAAAACAGGATCACGGAAGCCTTCCGTTCAACTGATGGAACAATGCTTGATAGAGTTTGGGGCTCATTTACCAGAAGACTAGCAGCTTGTGTGGAACATGATAGTGACCTATTTGAGAATTTATAAGTTGCCTTTGCTCAAAATGTTCACATTATTTCCTGTTAATCAGCCTTTCCTGTTCTTGGAAAATAACTAGAACTATTCCCTCAATGATGTACTCCTGCTTCTATTACAATTTCATTTTGTTGAAACATATTCTTTTCAGAATTGTATGAATGTGTCAAGGTTTACGACAGCGGCTAACTTGATTCCATTTTTTTTTCGAAAAAATCATGAACATTTCTTATTTTGCAACAAATCTCGCAAATTGTACAAAGTAGACCCCACAAACACTACTTTGGCAAAAAACTCTAAAAAAATGCTATGAAATGATGTAATGAAATATAGGGTGTTACGTTTGATTTATTGTCATTTGTAATTTGTCATTTTCAAAAAATCGTAGTAGGCGATAGAGCATCGACTCCGATGCGCTAAAGCCTAGGGAATCCACTGGAATAAAGTTGGTTAAGTTATCTTGAATGTTTCTGAGGTTAGGAATTACTCAGCGAGTCTTTGTACGACGCCATTTTGACACATACATTGACATAAGTCAAAAACGATTGCAGATAAGTCTAAAAAACCCGGGGGCGTTATATCGACAATTTAGTGGCGAAATCAACAATTTAACATAAATGGGGGGTTGTCATTAAAAAACAAAACTTAGTTATGTATCTTATTTTGGAACATCCTGTATATAATTCGAAATATTTTTAGAATGTGCGCTTCATTTTCGGACCTTTCGTTTAAAAAAAACAATTCGATAGATTGGATAAAAAAAAAGTTATGGAGCTTGCACACAGCCCTGGGTCACCTTGTATACATAGGAGAATGTATTGACCCATCAATGCCTTGGATGCGGGAGAACCATGTTTGGGATTTTTTTTCGACCTATCAAAAGCGTTTGACACAGTGAGTCACACATTACTATTAAACAGTTTAGAAGACATTGGCATTCGTGGAATAGGGCTCAACATTTTCGAAAGCTATCTAGAAAATAGAAATCAAATTGTTAGAATAGAAACCACGAACAGCGACAACCTCCCAATTCGATACGGTGTCCCTCAAGGTAGTGTCCAATACTATTCATGATATATGTAAACAATTTAGTTTCCTTGGTACCATTGTGGGTTTTGCTGACGACACGTCCTTCATACTGCAGACACTTGGTCAGAACTCAAACAGAAAGCAGAATCGGACTACAATGAAATACACAAGAAGTTGAAATATAAATTACTTAACATAGAAAAAACTTGCAACTTACCATTCTGTTGCAATACTTTCACAATTCCATCCTTCCATCAACTCTCTATCCGTGATGGTAGTCAGACGTACAATATCAAAATGGAAACAAAAATAAAATACTTGGGAATATATCTTGACATGCATATGAAGTGGAATACACATATCAACTACGTATACCAAAAAATTAGATCCATGCTATCAAAATTCAAATATTTGACTGAAATACTAACAATACCACAGTTAAAAATCCTGTACTATGCTCTAATTGAAATCCACCTAAGATACGGTTTGGTCGCTTGGGGAAGTGCCTTGAGAAGTAATTTACACACATTTCAAATACTTCAGAAACATCACCTCAAAATCATTTATAAAAAAAATAGATCATTTTCATCCAATGAACTTTTTTTGCAATCCGAGGTATTGGATATTCGCCAACTTAATTATTATAAAGCTGTCGATAGATATCACAGGACAAAAAACTTATCCCAAACATCCTTACAATACTCGACAAAAACAGTCACAGAAAATACCTCTAGCGCTGAAAGCAATTGGTCAACGCTCTTATTTATTCTTAGCCCCTAAACCATACAATACCATTCCTCACCATATCAAAGAAACCAATATTATATACAAATTTAAGAAATCACTGCAGGTCCATATCTTTGAACTGGGACGAGAATATCTTACAAACTTAATGTAATGTAATTGTCCTCCAGAAACATCTACTTTCTCAGATTAGATTAAATTACTTATGATTTACCTTCCCTCCTGTAATCACTTATATCAATATATTCTCTTATTCCTTTATGTCCACATTTTAATCTCATTTTAAATTTATTTTTAACACCTTTACTCATAGTATATGTACCTAATAATCAGTCATATGTGTCTCATTTAACTTTCAATTCTGTGCTCATATCTAGTTATTTATGAATAATTTTATTTATTGTATTGTGAGGAATACGAACTACATTGTTTTATTGCATATTCTAGATTTTAATTATATTTAGTGCGTGTTGTTTTGTAACATTGTGTTATTATGAACTTTTCAACTAGTTATTTTTGTACATTTATTTAATCATATATTTTTTTAAAACTCCCTATTTTTCTGCGAAACAAGTGTTCTACACTTATCGTTATGAATACTTTATTCATTGTAACCATCTTAAATTGTATTTATATTGCCAATGAAGTTTATAATTATTATTATTATCATACATTTTCTAAAATATTTCCCCAAAAAAAAATATGAAAAAGCATCGTTGCAAGTCAATAATTGATGGATGGTTATAAGTAACAAGGCAGTGATATGAAGTTGAGCATTGAAACAATATTGAGGGGTGTGATAGCTGGAATAATACTAATGACTTAATTCATTTTGTTTGCCAATTAATTCAAATAACCGAAAAACAATAAAATTCTGTTTTAAGGACTTTATTGCAGAATTTCCTGACATACGTTGCCTGCTATAACTTTGTTATCAAAACCGGTCTTCAGGAAAAGTGATCAGATTGTGTAATTTGTTTTCACCACTGACTAAAAGTAATAATCCCACTCATTGGTATCGCAAAAGTTATTGCAGATACACCATTGTGAAAATTCGTCCGAATTTATTATTCAAATCTTTACCAGAAATTTCTCTGTGGGACTATGTACAACGCCATTTTGATACATACATTGACATCAGTGAAAAACGATTACAGATAAGTCTAAGAAATCCGGGGGCGTTATATCGACAATTTAGTGGCGAATCCAACAATAAATGGGGGGGTTGCCTTTATAAAAAACTTGAGAGGTGTCAAGGGACACCCGGATGAAACGAAGTTCCTTTCGATTAATTAGTGAAGGAATTGTAATTTTTTTTTTTTTTATAGTTATAATTTTTTTTTATTATTAACAAATATAATGTAATTTAAACTTAATCAGTAGGCTCAATTTTAGTATTAATTGGCTTGTGGTAACTGAAGTAGGAAACATATGTTTGGGATTCTATTTTATTTGAATGTCTTGAAAAAACTGCATCGATGGTAGTATTATATTTTGTTGTTGATTCTGCTGGATTATTGTTCATTCTTGAATCAAATTCTTCCTCTAGAAACTGTAGCAATGGTTTTGATTTTTCATTACTGAAGTTGATGTTAAAATCACCGGCCAAAATGAGTGGAAGTTTATCTAAATTTTTGTTGTATCTGCTAAGCGTTCAAGATACATCTTTAGAATACTCTAGCAGTGCTCGATGAATGAACTCCTGAATATCTATTAATTTGTTATTTGGTGAGACATATATGACTGCCATGATTAAGGTAACGCCGTTTTCCATTACACACTCTGCTGCACATAAATCTGCAACACTTGTACGTCTTACGTGCAAGTCCTGAATATTGTTCATAATGACCGACATATTTGGTGTTACAAGATTGGTCGTATCATTTGTGTTGTGATATATCGCAACTCCATCACGACACCACACTGTTCAATGCGAAATAGAAAGACGAAACGAAAATAACTGGCTTGCTTTCTATGAAAGAGAGAGAGAGAAAGAAAGAGAGAGAGAGAGAGAGAGGGAGAGAGAGACGACAGAGAAACACGCGCACGCCGCACGGCTTACAACTATTGCAGAAAGTGTCGTTACAACTTTTGGTCTTAATTTATTCCGTCTAGCCCCCTTTCGCAACACGCGATAAGGAACTTCGTTCCAAAAATAAAACTTAGTTGTGTATCTTATTTTGGGACATCCTGTGTATAAATCGAAATATTTTTAGAATGTGCGCTTCATTTTCGGACCTTTGGTTTGAAAAAAATAATTCGATAGATTGGATTAAAAAAAAGTTATGGAGCTTGCACGCACCCCTGGGTCACCTTGTATATATAGGAAAATGTATTGACCCATCATACATTTTCTAAAATATTTCCCAAAAAAAGCATCGTTGCAATTGATGGATGGTTATAAGTAACAGGGCAGTGAAGTTGAGCATTAAAAACAATATTTAGGGGTGTGATAGTTGGAATAATACTAACGACTTAATTCATATTGTTTGCCATAGAATTCAGATAACCAAAGAATAATAAAATTGTGTTTTAACGACCTTATTGCAGAATTTCCTGTCATACGTTGTTATCAAAACCGGTCTTCAGAAAAAGTGATCAAATTGTGTAATTTGTTTTCACCACTGACTATAAAAGTAATAAGCCCACTCATTGGTATCGCAAAAGTTATTGCAGATAATTACCACCATTATGAAAATTCGTCCGAATATTTATTATTCAAATCTTCACCAGATGTCCCTCACATAACAAAAAATGTTACCATTTTTTCAACATCACTGCCTAGGGTGGTTGGGTAATTGATGCAAACTGAAGATTTTTTTGTTGCAGGATGTTTGCTGTCTCAAGGTGCGCTAGATGTCATGCAGGCATATCAGCGAATGAATTGGTAATGCGAGCCAGAGATCTTGTCTATCATCTTCACTGTTTTTCATGTGCCTCCTGTGGTATTTTGCTATCAAAAGGTGACCACTTTGGCATGCGGGAAGGATTAATATATTGCAGGTAATTAATGTGGAATGAGTTGTTTTGTATGGAAATTATAGGCCAACCATAATCTGGAGATCTACTACAAATTAAGTTTTGTAATTATAATTACTCTCCTGGGAGAGCTACTACTCATAGTGGTCTTCTTGATGTTCTTTCATCAAAATCAGGGAATAGTATTTTTTTAACTTTTAGTAACTACTTTATAATTTAAAGAGACATATAAAAAAAGTGCAGATCTCTTAATCAAAATATTTCGTAATGTGAATTTATTTCAGCTATTTGATGTGAAAGCTTTTTGCGATTGATATTAACAGAAAAACGAATAAATTTTTGTGAACTGTCTTTCTGAATTCTATTGTGATTTTAAGGTATTCCGTAACAAGTGGGTTGAGTTGTTATGGAAAATAAATATAGGTATGGGTATTCGCGTATAATGATGAATTTTTATCATTACTGGCCAAATTAATTTCGAATTTCTACTTTATGATCAACGGAGATACTGGTTTAACTATTGAAAATGCTGGCCCAATCATTATATACATAGATAGATTTATCATTCTTTGTGCCAATTACATAAATTGAATAGAATAGTTCCTCAGATATTTACACACTTAATATTATAACAAGTAAACAAAACAACAAACACCAGTAAAAATCGTATAGATATTCAAATAAAAAAGTATAGACGTAAACATAGTATAGAAGAATTGCATAAACTGTTAATGATTTAAAATATCAATGGTAATTAATGTATGAAGTACAGTTACAACACATAAGAATATAAATAATAAGATTTAGAAAGAGTAATATGATATTCATAGTATATAACGGTATAACCTGTAACGTCAATAATAATATATTTTATGTACTGTGTGATTATAATAGGTTTACATTGTACATAGTACACGTTTATTAAAGAGGCAAGATCTAAACTGTTTTAAGCATAGTGATCGCAAAACATGATTGACTTAATTTGGCAATATATTCAATCCATTCTAGGATTCCATCTGAAGTAAGTCCCAAAAAATATATGTTCATATTTTTATAGTTATTTTTACCGCGAGTTTTAAACAAGACACATACAGTTTTCTCTTTGTTGATGATGAGGGTGTTGTTGGAGCACCATGTATTGAACTGAGAGTGTATTAACTAGGTATTCTAGATCTCGTCTGCATATATACATTTTTTCGATAAATCCAGGTAGATTATTGATAAATAGTTGGAATATCAGAAAGGCATATTGTAGCTATTTGCTAAATGTTCTAATGTTCTTTGATTTTACATCCAAAATAGTATTTTGATTGCCAGGTTTCCAGGTATATTCTGATCTCCAATCTCTATCTCACTACCTTTCCAATATGTGTGGGAATTGAATTTATTTTGAATGTGGGAATCATAAATAGTTAATCATTTTAGTAATAATTGGATTTTTCAATAAGATTTTCTCATTCACTGGTTGGCTTCAGAAATCACGAAAGCAAAATTTGGTTGAAAAATTATGACAGTAAAAGAATTAAACATAATTCATAGAATATATTCACGTTGATTTTTTGGAAAATATTGCAGATTACATATTATTTTCGCGAATAAACCTACAATTTATGACTTTTGGTTACATATATATATATATATATATATATATATATATATATGTAAATATTATATATATATATATATATATATATATATATATATACAGGGTGTCCCAAACTCGATGGCCTTTAGACATTTCTGGAAAACGGGACATAGGATTATTTGAAAATTTGGTTTCTCAGGTAATTAGTTCTGTTCTATCGATCTAAAATATTTTCAGCGCTGCGACGTTGCCGCTTATATTGAAAAGTAGCAACAACTTTGATATTTTGAATGGGACACCCTATATATTATTGCATTTCTCGCTTTGCTATTGCTTTTCGATTATTTTTGTATGATACTTCCCTATACCTATCTCCAGTGGTTTTCGAGAAATTCATTGATTTCCTTATTTTTTGTGCGAAACATAGCTTTAATCAAATGTTTATTACTGCGGTATTTGGATTCGAAGACAGCTGAAATTTTGGATGTAGTTCAACAATGTCCTGTGTATTAGTTGTGTCTAAGGGAATTCTTTCTCCATTATACAGGGTCGTTCAAAATTTGTGATTTTACCGATACAAAAGTGGTGAAAAGTGTATTTTTCAAATGGAACAACCTGTATATTATCGAAAATCCTGAAAGACAAATTAAGTTCCTTTCAAATGATGTGTCATGTTTCTATACCTAAATAGTCAAGTTTCCGAAATAAAAGCAAGTTTCTATAAAATTTGGATTATTTTGCCATATTTTGTATAACGTAGCTATGAAATGTCATCAATAATAAAATGTTTGACCGTTCATTAACGTGAATTTGATTAGAAAAGAATCAAAATGGAAATTGTTTATTATTCATGGTCAATGTGATCAAATTATAGCAAGAACATGCAATATGTTCTGTAGTATATTGAAGTGTGTGACTGTTAAGATGACGAACTGATTGTACAAGGAATGATTAATATACACGGTATTATAAACTCGATGGCCTATTAGACGTTTTTAGAGATCTGGGACATAAATACTTGAAATCTTGTATTCCACTATAAGTGATTGCGATCTACCTCTTGAAAATATTTTCACGGTTGCAGTGTTGCCACATCTGCTTATTCCGTATTTGAATTCCACTGATAAATACAAATAACTTTTACTGAACATGTCGTATACCTATCTCTACCTTTTATCGAATATTGATTATTCTGTAATTGTTTTGCTACCAAGATGTGACCAACTTCAATTCAAATATCTTTTTTTTTACTTGAGTTTTTTTGGGTTTGTAACCTCCCACAACCTAAAAAATAATAGAATTAATATAGAAAATCTATACAAGTTTGCCCTTCTACACTTGTATAGATTTTCTATATTAATTCTATAATTTTTCAGGTTGTGGAAGGTTACAAACCCAAAAAAACTCAAGTGAAAAATGTATTTTCCTTCACAAAAAATGACGTTCAAGCGATATCAAATACCTCCTCATCTGTTGCCCACACAGGACTCTAATTCAACTTTCATCCAGAAAATATTGATTTATTTCAGTATTATCGAATGATCAGACCATATTTCATACAGGGTGTCTGAAAAACATGTTCTTGTAGGCGATAAGGAAAAACGGCCAAAGTCATTTATATACCTGTGCCTGTTCAGAAATCATGATTCATCTTAAGTAGAACTCAATTTTATTTCAATCAAAAAACAAATGAAGGTCATAGTAATCGCTAATTCATGTGTTCGAAGTGCTGACCATTTACACGCAAACATTCGTGGATCGAAGTCATTACATGGTTGGTTGTTGCTCTTTGAACTTCTTCTGGCCGAATTTCCTCGAAAGCACGTATTATCCTCTGTTCCAATTCGCCCCTTGAATTCACAGGTGTTTCATTTACAATCTGTTTGATTTTCCCCCAAAGGTAAAAATCTAGAGGTGTTAGATCTGGGGATCGCGGTGGCCAAGGCTGTGGACCCAAGCGTCTTATCCACCGATCTTCAAAGGTTGTAGTCAGTTCTCTGCTCACTTCTTGTGTACAGTGAGGGAGGGAGGGAGGGGGGGAGGCACCGTCCAACTGATACCAACAACTCCAATATACATGAAGCGGCAAATTGTCCCCAAAGTCGCTAACTGTTGTCCTCAAAATATTAAAATATTTTCCAGAATTCAGTTTTCATCATAAATACAATATGATAATTTATCATTCATTAGTAAACAAAACACATTTGAACTGATTTTTTCTTGAAATCCCCTTTCTTTTATAAAATGGGGATTTTTTGCAGCCCAGAAATGATTGTTTTTGAGATTGAATATTCCCTCTCTCGAAAATTTAGATTCATCCGTCCATATAATTTTCTGAAGGAAATTTGGATCTTCATAAGTCCATGTTAAAATCCATTCACAGAAATCAACACGTTTTGGAGGATCACCTCTATGTAGGGCATGAGCTTTGATGAATTTATAATCATGCATTCTATGTTTTTTAAAATTCTCCATGTTGAAGTGCGGGTCATACCTAAATCCACAGCGGCTCTTCTTAATGATATATGAGGGTAGGCGTGGAAATACCCCAAGACGTTAATTTCATTTACTTCGTCTCCAGTTATCGGCTTGATTTGATTTCTTGGTGCTTCAACATTCCCAAACACAGCATAATTCCGTTCAATTCTTCTGAATTTTTTTCTATTCATATGCGGTAAATTTGGATAAAGTTCATTGAGTTTTCTGCATTTTCTCGAAACAATAAACTCACCGTGAATATAAAACAAATTTAAAATATCTGCGTTTGAATATGCATTTTGATCCATTTTCAATACTTTCTTCTGACAGACACACTATGAAAATCACTGCTTGTCAAACTTGAAGTTTGTTTTGCTTTTTTTTGGTCACGGCACACTACAGATCATTTCAATTGGGAAATATGACCTATTTTGATTCGTTATACTGGGAATTGAAAATTATAGTCACACACTTCAATATACTACAGAACATTTTGCATGTTCTTGCTATAATTTGATCACATTGACCATGAAGAATAAACAATTTCCATTTTGATTCTTTTCTAATCAAATTTACGGTAATGAACGCGCAAACATTTTATTATTGATAACATTTCAGAGCTACCTAATACAAAATATGGCAAAATAATGCAAATTTATAGAAACTTGCTTTCATTTCGGAAACTTGACTATTTAGGTATAGGAACATGAAACATCATTTGAAAGGAACTTCAATTGTCTTTCAGGATTTTTGATAATATACAGAATGTTCCATTTGAAAAAATGCACTTTTTACCACTTTTGTATGTATCGGTAAAATCACAAATTTTGAACGACCCTGTATAATGGAGAAAGAATTTCCTCAGACACAACTAATACACAGGACATTGTCAAACTACATCCAAAATTTCAGCTGTCTTCGAATCCAAATACCGCAGTAATAAACATTTGATTAAAGCTATGTTTCGCACAAAAAATAAGGAAATCAATGAATCTCTCGAAAACCACTGGAGATAGGTATAGGGAAGTATTACACAAAAATTATTGAAAGCAATAGCAAAGCGAGAAATGCAATAATATATAGGGTGTCTGGATCAAAATATCAAAGTTGTTGCTACTTTTCAATATAAGCGGCAACGTCGCAGCGCTGAAAATATTTCCAGAAATGTCTAATAGGCCATCGAGTTTGAGTTTTACTTGCAAAAAAATAGTAATCTCCGAGTATATAACTGTAATTTATGTTAATAAAAAAAAACTGTTTTATGCAGTATTGCATTGAGATTTAACTCGAATACTCATTGTTTGAAAACGAGAAGTATTTCAGAAGCATTCTATTCCTCAAACTATCTGTAAAAACAATTTATTGTTTTTTTGCTAATTTTTCCATAAAAATAATATAATGAAAAATTTGTCTTTAGAAAAAAAAGGTACTTTTGTATTCTTTCTCGAAATGCGTATTTTGAGACTATTGCAAAGATAGTCAGAAGTGACGTATTTCCTATACATAACGGTCAATTTGTTCAAGGATACGGTCGCCGCTTATTTTGTATTGTATAATGCCATTTTATAAAAAATTACAGTAGTTGAGCTGACCCACTCAGAGCTGTAAGAAAACACCAGCAAAAACAGTATAAGAATTCATGTACCTGCGATAGGTTTCATAGTGATGGAAACAAACGAACCTCGTTATATCCAAAGTGGCAAATAAAGTCAGAACCAGTAGATCTAGTCAATACATTTTGAAGCAAATTTAAAAAAATAAGTTGTAAGAAACCAAAGACACAAACAGTATTTTATTAAATATGGTATCGATGGCCATTGTGGCCTGGTAATTCAGAATGACAAATAAACAGTGTTGCCAGGTAGTGTTTTCAAAATTCTCATTCGCGCCTCTAGTTGAGAATTAGAACGCTGTCAGCGAACGAACGTTTCTCAGATTTGACCACTGTTTTCTGATTGGCTGGCGAATAAAAGATATAACTTAGCAACCAATCAGAAAACAGTGTCCGAGAAGTAATTTGAACATTCTTATTTTGGTTTCTGCTGAAGTTTGTTCTCATAACTGAACACCGACCTTTCGCGTGCGTTCGAACATATTTGCGTTTTCTTGTGAAATATTAACAGCTTTCTTTTTGACCGTGTAAGTAGCAAAGGAGCTACACCGGAGCACAGATACCGATCTCTTTAGTTCATGTTTGAGGCCCCAAAACAACACCACAAGCCCTCCCCTGTCCCCTCTTGCACATACCAAGAACTTTGTGTAACAAGCCTGTTTTGGTTATGTTCAATGTAAATGTTTGTGTAGCATTCACAGATTGCAACAACTAATGTTGGCGATCCTGAAGCTGTTATGCTTTGTATAGGGTATTCATTGGATTATTCCAACAAGGCTGAATTATTGGAAGAACTGTTCATTGCAATACAATTGGAAAATGCCGCAAAGAAGGCGCCACCTATTATCTGTTTTCTAAAGCAGCAAGATGGTGACCATTGTTGTATTATTATAAGTGTAGTGTATTCATTTCTGATATTTTTAATGTTATAGTACTATTTCAAAGCAATGAAATAGCGTGATGATTTTCACTTTAGTGTTTTTGAGATGGCCTCAAAGGTCTAAAGTATTTGCTCTGTTCCTCAGTGTATTGATAGTGACTCTAACAAAGCATATATCTCCAGTCTCTACCGTCAATACAAAAAAAAATTAATTCGAAGTGGCGTGTTTGCAGTGAGAATGAATGAGAATTGGAGTTCACTACTCCATTCACAAATGCGACTAGTGATTTCTTATATTATCTTCTACTCTTCAAAATACACACGGAACAGTTTGGTGTTCAGTTGTAATAACAAACTTCAGCAAAAGACAAAGACAAGAAGGTTCAAATTATTTCTCATGCACATCGCGTACTGTTTTCCGATTGGTTGCTAAGTGAGATATTTCATTCACCAGCAAATCATAAAAGAGTAGTCGAATCTGACAAACGTTCGTTAGTTGACAGGTAATATCCAACTAGAGACGTGGGCAAGAATCTGGTAACACAGTTTACCTGTCATTCTGGATCACTAGGTCACAATGGCCATCGATATTATTTTTAATAAAATATTGTTTGTATCTTGGTGTTCTTACGACTGATTTCTTGACCATTGTTATTTGTGAAGTGCTTGAAAGTGTGTTGACTTCATCTACTAGTTCTAACCTTTATCAACCAGTTTGGACATATAGCAAGGTTCGTTTGTTTCCATCACTATTGAATTGAAAACATATCGCAGGTAGCCAACTTTCCACATTATTCAAATGTTAATTGCAACCGGCACTTGCCAGTGTTTTCTTACTGATCTGAGCAGGTCAACTGGGGTTAAGCGGACAGCGGTTTCCAGAATGTTGTTAAATTTGCCATTGAAAAAATATTGTTTTCATATATTTTTCGAATTTTTAACCACTGTAATTTGTTATGAAATTACATTATATATCAGTCATTCAGGGGTGTGCGAAAGGTCAGATTAAACCCTATATATATATATATAGGGATTTTTAACCTCACTTTTGTAAGTACACATGCCTAATTGGTTTTCAAATATTATAATGTTCAATTTAATTCATTGTAGAGTTCCTGATGAAGAGACAATAAATGACTCGAAAGCTTGAATAGAAAAAAGAGTACACTTTTTCCATACCCCTGTTGACTGCATACCCGAATTTAAAAAGGATTCTTCTTTAACTTAGACAGTCGTCTAACCTTCACAACCTCTATATATATATATATATATATATATATATATATATATATATATAGGTGTCTGTTAATAGGAGAAATTAAATATAGCTAGAAATTTTCAATTTGTGAAAAATAATTGAGATTGATAAAGTGTTCAATTTCATATATCAATCTGGTATTTTTTTTAAATTGGAACAGGTTTGACATATCCTGTATTTCTTAATCTGTCGGTGGGGTATCAGAATTTTTTATCTACCCATACGTGAAAACTGTAGACAAAATAACTTCTCACACTGTAAAATTGTTTTTTTACAAAGTAGGTAGTAACATATTACATTTTCTTGTGAAGAATTGTTTTCTTGAGGTATTCTGCATAACATTTTGCAGGTCTTGTCGAAGAGTACTACTCAAATAGAGATACAGAACGTAAATATTTATTCTGCCAAAAATTTTTAATTTGGATTTAGCTTCTTTGGGTATATTCATCGGACTCGATGCACAATTTTATTTCCACATAACACCGATTTTATTCATTATACATAAATACAAAAAATATTACAGTAATATGTTCACATTTTGAACTAAATTAGTTTGTGTTACAGGCCGCACTATGAAGTGTTAGATTATTGTGATACCAATGACCCTCTCGAAGTAATGTTTGGCAGTGGAGGTTCTCCGGGATATTATCCTTCTAGTACCCCACCACAGCATGGCAAAGGACGACCAAGGAAGAAACGAGTTGTCACTGAGGAAAGCTCGCCCTGTGGGGAAATGCCAGTGTCCATGAGGATGGCTCAAGCTACATTGGGTGAGATTTTTTATTTCATGTAACTTATCAGCTTCCAAATATCGAAAAATAGGAAGTGAATATTTGGGGGTTATTGTAAAACCCGCTAATGTCAATACATTTCGATATTCTGAAGTTTTTATCCGCAGTTTTTCGACCCTTGTTTCGTTTAAGTTTTTAGAAATATTATGTATCACTTTCTACCGCTAGAAACTGATGGTGTATCAAAAAATAAAAAGGGTTTTCCTTTAAAATAATTAAGCCTGAAAAATTCATATTACCTACCGTTTGGTTACCGCTGGATCGAGTCGACTATTTCTCAATTCAAATGGACAAGTTCAATTTTGGGTGATTTGAGAAAATGCCTCATAAACACGAATCCGAAGTCAAATACTTTCAGGGGACGAACCAATATTTTCAGTGCTGTTTTCGGCTACTGAAAACATTCTCGCATTTCTTTAACCAAAATACCACACATACCCGAAATCATTTGTTCATCGCACGTAAAACTGCCGTTGTCCATAATTTTTCAATGACAACAAAACAACTTTTTCGTTGCTTACTACTGTTTTTGGTGCGAAACTCGTTTAGATAGTTTGCCAAAAGAGTATTTGAGTATGCCTGGACAATAATGTCTGCTGGACAATAAATTCTGCAAAGTCCTCAGACTTCCTTTCATGGCAATTGAAGAGTGCTATGAAGAATCACAGTGGAACAAATCATCCAAAATATTAGAAATAGGCAAACGCTCATTCACCCTACCTCTGTAAATCTGTAATTCAAATGCATATTTCAAATATTACAATCATCGAAAGAGTAACCCCACAAGGGACACGAATCAGAGTAACCTTCATAATCTAATTTTGTTTCCCACATAGACTTTACATGTGTCTGCAACTTATCGGTTCATACTACGCTATATATATCAATAAATTTATCCAGTTGATTATAATTAATTCAGGAATAACCAATACAGGTTCAAATTATTTTTAGAATCACAAGTTATAACATGGTTTACTTCACCAGGTGTAATTCATTTGGGTTGTCGATATTATTCTCAAGTATGAAAATATTTATCTTTAAAAAAATATCAACAAAAATAATAAATTTTGAATGAAATGTTAACCAGCGTCATACCGTTTGGCAGAAAAACAAAACACCCACTGCAAACGATCCACTTTCCACCCTAATCCAAAACGTACGAGGGGAGAAATTCAAAGTAAATAATAGAAGAAACGAGTGGAAAACATTCAACCATTTATTATGTTTATTTTTGAATGAAGTTATGGGAACAATAGTACCTACAATAACGAATATTTGCAGATACTCCATATCCGTAAACAATACATTTATACAACTCTTACGTTCGACAACAATATGAGACAAGAATTTTAAAACTTCTCGAATATTTTCTTTCACTAGTAATCTTTCTTCTCTCTCTGAGATATAAGAATTTTATTCTCACTTTTATATAATGTGTCCACGACTTGGTTCCATATTCTTATATACCCCTCTATATATATATATATATATATATATATATATATATATATATATATATATATATATATATATATATATATATATATATATATATATATATATATATACAGGGTATAATCTAACGTCTTACACAACAGCTTTATATTTTTTTTCTGGCTTATTAAGGACTTATCGAAAACATTTGAAAGAAAAAATCTGTTAATTTTTTTGTATATTATCAAGTGCTGCCAGTTGTGCAGGAGGTTAGATTACACCCTGAATATTTTTGAACTGACTTCGTGAGAGTCCAGCGCTTTGTATAAGACAAGATGATGATCTCTTGCCTGCGGTAGTTTCTTTCGATATTGAACTGGACGCATTCACAAAGCTGAACTCTTTGGGCATAGCATCTAAGACATGCCCCAGATTACGTGTAACAGTAACTTTTAGAAGAAAAGTGGTGGTTTCTCAACAGATGAATCTGGTTAACTTCTGAATGGTTTAGAGTAAACAATAATACGAAAATATTATTAAGAATGATTTTCGGAAAGATGACAATTAGTCAATATATGGCGCTGGTGGAAACATCGAACAAAAAAAGAAAAAAGATATTCGTTTTTTCAAATATTGTATTCCAGTATTCCATTTCAAGTATTCTAGTTCTGGTATTCTAGTCCTAGTATTCTAGTTCTTATATTCCAGTTCCAGTATACTAGTTCTAGTATTCTAGTTCTAGTATTCTAGTTCTAGTATTCAGTTCTAATATTCTAGTTCTAGTATTCTAGTTCTAATATTTCAGTTTAGTATTCTAGTTCTAGTATTCTAGTTCTAGTATTCTAGTTCTAGTATTCTAGTTTAGTATTCTAGTTTAATTTGTTCTACCAGTTTTTCTAGTTCTTGTATTTTAGTTCTAGTATTCTAGTTCTAGTATTATATTTCTAGTATTCTAGTTTTAGAATTTGTTCTATCAAACTGGATCGAAGCTGTGTTTATACGTCAATGGAGTACAAAGTAATTCAGCGAATTGTTCAAAATTTCCATCGAATACTTTTTGACAATAAAATATACGAGTCTCCGTAGTTATTCCAGCATATATCCTGTACAATTCGTTGTCTACGGTTTTCCAAAACATTGCACCTCATATACATCCCAATTGACATAACCCCAGAGAAAACGTCACATGGTGTGGGGTCTGGTTATCGTACCGGCCATTCAATTGGCCCACGATGCTCAATCTATTTCATGGGGTGTGATACATCCATATATTGTTGGAAGTAACGAGGAGTCTTGACCTGTTTGGAATTCTCCTAATTTTCTTCCAATATGCGGAGTATGAGTGCTCGATAGTATTTTCGAGACAATTTTGGTATGTATAAATCATCTTTCAAATTATCTTCAAAATTGAAGGACCTGCAATATAGTTTCCCAAAATTCCCGTCTAATCATTCAGTTTCTGGTGGAAATATGTATAACCTTGTTCAGGGATATGCGGATTTGTGTCAATACATTACCAACTATTTTTTGGATGTGAAATTACCAACTATATTTTCCATCATCATTTCACAGAATTCCATTTTTTTGTTATCTTCTGTAAGTTGGTGGAACATTATCAACTTGTATATTTGACATGTGTGTTTTTCAAATATAATAATAATTTCCAAAAATGTAGATCTTCTCTTCGTCAGGATAAAGACGAAATATGTTTATTGGAATGCATAAAAAATAGTGGGGAAAGTGAACTGAAAAGTTTAGTAACTAGATGATTCTTACTGAATTGGGTTTTCCAAAATCACGTATTTGTTTCGCTGTACAATAGTTTCATTGATATGAAGTATAATTATATTAATTCATTTTAAATAAAGGGAAGGTAAATGGAAAGCGATGGATGTATATATGTGGTTGAGAGTTATAAGTACAGTGGGATCTATTGCGTCCCCTATTTTTGCTATGCGGTTGAGGATTTCTCAACGTTTTTAACTGATCTAGTCTAATGACGTTCACGATTTGGGATGGCTTCAAATTGTGTAAATTTTTCTCTTCTATCGCATATCCCCCAGCTGTAGTGTCTTGGAGTTGCGCAACGCTATGCAGTCTGAGATGATGTAAATGTAGGTTCCGTTCTTCTCCTGACATAATCTGCACACTGATTAGTCCTAGTCTCTTCAAATGTCTTTTTAGTCGTCAGTTGCCTGTAGGTTTCCTGTGAAGAGGGATATTGGACATTAAAGATTCATCAAGTACAATATTTTAAGATCATTCATTTCTTCAAATTCAGTAAAGTAATTTTTTTTAGTTTAGTCATGATATTATTTGACTACCTGTTCAGAATCTCTAGAGTTTTAATTGAAGCATTGAAAAACCATTTAGTTAATAGGGAATTATTAATGTCGGGAATCTCTCAATTTTCACCTGCTCTTTCATATTGACTGTTGAAAATTGTAATTTAGAATTTTTATTTTATGACCGTTCTACGTATATGAGATAACAAGAAAGCATTTTACAAAAATGAGTCGATATAATTTAAAGAAACCTTGGTAGAGAGGAGAATCAAATTAACTTTTCAACGATCTGTCAATATTTGTCCTTCCGTGTCTTTGTCTTTTTTTCGGTTTGGCTACAAGCGCCAAGTGTGGAGTAATTGTGATAATCTTCTCACGCAAAAAATATTATATTTATATTTTTATCTTGATGTTTTACATGGGAACGTTCAGAAGTTAACAAGGAAAAGATAGTATGTAGGTACTCATTTACACATAACTCTTTCATATCAGATGGAACGAATACGTTTCTATGGTTGGAAATAAAATAAAATAACATTTTTCTCAAGTGCTACACAATCCATCAATAGCCTCTGAATGATTTTAATTGATGCGACTACCAGGGCATCTGTCGCGAAATGACGATAACTTTTCTTAGAAAAAGTAATTGTAATGCGTCGTTTGCCGACTGACCTATATAAATAAGCATTAAATAGTTATGAAGGGGAGGATATACGCGTGTACGGTATTATACAGTGAGCACGTAGAGGTTGGAATAAATTCGCTGAAATCTTCACAGGGCAAAGTGCAATTTTGATAATTAAAATTGATGTGTCTGAGCGATTTTTCTCTTCTGGCCCTATGAAGATTTTATTCCAACCTTTACGTGCTCACTGTATACACGAATCAACATATCAAAATTTAATCAAACCCTTTTCGGATATTTTACCTCTTCTTATTCCCTAATTGTGGGATGTAACAATTATTTCCCATTCAATTTGATATTATTAGATATACAGGGTGTTACCAAATAAATGCGAAAGTTTTCAGGAGGTGATTCCTAGTCGAAAATTAAACAAAAGCTCTTAGGCCTTTCCTTGAAAAGTTACACGCTTCCAAAAATGAGAAAAAAAAAGGAAATGGCATTTTTTGGGCTTGTTCCTACCAATAAAAAGGCTACCTATGCTTATTTTTTTAATTTTGTTGTGATCTTTTGAAGGGGTGAAACATGCAACCCCTATTCAATTTTTTACCAGAACTTTTTAACGAAACAAAATTTCTCAAAAAATACTAGTTTAAAAAAACGAAAAAACAAGCTTTTATAGAAAACCAGACTAAAAAAATTGAAAATAAGAGAAAACTGTATTTTATTTAAAAAAAGCGTGGGGTGCATGGTATCGCCTCGACCAACAATTACCTGTGATCTGAGACATTTCTTACTTACTGCCCTAGGTGTGTGATGTACTATATGATTATTGATACCAGGCACCCCACGCTTTTTTTTAAATAAAATACATTTTTCTCTTATTTTCTATTTTTTTAGTCTGGTTTTCTATAAAAGTGTGTTTTTTAGTTTTTTTTAACCTTTATTTATTTCCTACTTCTTAGTGTGGTTTATTTATAGAAGCGTGTTTTTTTTAGTTTTTTTTAAACTATTATTTTTATAATTTTTTTGCAAAGTAAAGAATGGAATGATCTTATCAAATTAGGTAATCATAATCTCCGACCCCAAAAACCCCCACATACCAATTTTGAATAGAATCAGACCATACTTACAAAACTCGGCCGCCATTTTAATGCCGCCATCTTGGATTTATCAATTTTTACAAAAGAATCATAATATTCGACCCCAAAACCCCCTACATACCAATTTTGAATAGAATCAGACCATAATCACAAAACTCGGCCGCCATTTTAAAGCCGCCATGTTGAATTTTTCAATTTTTACGAAAGAATCATAATATTCCACCCAAAAAACCCCCACATACCAATTTTGAATGAAATCAGACCATAATCACAAAACTCGTCCACCATTTTGGAGCCGCCATCTTGAATATCTCAATTTTGAAAGAAAATCATAATTTCCGACCACGAAAACCCTCAGATACCAATTTTGAAGCGAATCGGATCATAATCACAAAACTTGTACCCCATATTGGAGCCGCCATTTTGTTTGTTTTTCTGCACAAAAAAATGTCTTAATGCAATGTCACCGGAACTATGTACACCTGCCAAATTTCAAATCATTAGGACGTCTAGAAAGGGGTCAAAATTGCGCCCAAACGAGTCGGTTACAAACAAACATACAAGTGAAGCTAATATGAAGCGTGTAAAAAAGAACAATTCATTGCAAAACTTTTTCATCTCCTGTGTTGTGTCCGTAAAAGCAATAGTTTCCTAATAAAAAAATAAAATACAACACTGTGCATGAACGGATCTTCTGTAAATGGAATCGTAAAAATCTAGTAGGTGGCTGTCACGTTTTGTTTACACAACTTGTGACTTCAATCGTAGTATTTTAAAATTATTCCACTTGTTTTACCTTTTAATGTAGACATGTACCAGCACATGTTTTGTTTTAATATGTAGAATATCGCTTTAAGAATACAAACAAAACCAAATTATGTGTATTACACCAAAAAAAGGCAACAAGATCGAACGGAACAGAGTTATAAAAACTGCTCGAAATGTTGTATTTTATTTTTTTATTAGGAAAGTATTGCTTTTACGGACACAACACAGGAGTTAAAAAAGTTTTGCAATGAATCGTTCTTTTCAAGACATATTGGGAAATTTTGTTTGGTTAAAAAGTTCTGGTGAAAAATGATCACAACAAAATTAAAAAAAATATTAATAGGTATGCTTTTTATTGGTAGAACATGCACACAAAATGCCATTTCTTCAACTCTTCAGTAATTTAAAAAAATATATTTTTTTTTTCTCATTTTTGGAGATTTTGTTTACCCCCTTTAATTTTTGACAAGGAATCACCACCTAAAAACTTTCCCACTTATTTGGTAATACCCAGTATATCATGCAACAGTAGTGGCAATTATATATTTTGAATGGCTTTTTAGATTCGCTGTAACTCCAAGGTTGTCCTCGACCCTTAGATTTGTATTGACCAAATTAGGACAATGGCTTCAGATTTCCCGTTGTTTGTGTTCGATGAAAGCTCTCGAGCACGTCTCCAGGGGTTGTTAGTGAACCTACTACTTCACCATGGCGTGAGAGACTTGAACCCACCCGCTATCATAAGAGCTCTTCAGTCCAGCGTATGCAGTTTTGAATAAATATAATTAATATATACCTATTCACGTCGGGTTTCTAGTTCAGTTGGTTTGATATTGATTTCGAGGAAAGGTACGAATGTTGCTTTTTCCTAAGCATTCGTCGAATTGAAAATAGTTAATGCGAAAATATTCCATGGTAGCATCAGAAAGATAAGTATAATATCACAAAAGATTCTCCAATGTTGATAGAATATCATTTTCCATATAACAAACTGGGAATTCAAGAACTCTAGGTGAGGTTACAAAAAAGGATTTGTATGAAATTTACAAAATAACGTAGGTACAAAACATACCGATGAAATCCTTCCTATTACGGCCCCGATGTATTCACAGGAAATATGAATTCTTCAAAGTTGGCATCGCCCTTTGACCACATCATGCACGTATTTGCCTCGCCTTAACTAAAATTAACATTAATAAAATCCTTCGGCAAACAAATTCACTATCTGTTATTCCAAGTTATTGACTGAAGATGTTCTTTTATAGACTCTTCTCTACTGCCAACATGAATATATTAAAAAGAATGTGCACCATTTTTCATAGCTTTGTGCCCTTTGATAAAATGTCTTCTTGGTTCCAGACATCTCAGGTGGTATGGCCTTCCCGCATGCCTCGATCCGGTTGTTGCCCCTTTTAACATCCCGTAACACGTCACAGTGGAATTTTCAGAAAAATCACGGACATTTCTCATTGGAAATCATTCGGAGTCTTCAATTCGCGAAACCAAAAACAAAAATTGAAATACATGACAGGTCGCCCATGGTATAAAGGATTTTTTCCGAATGACTGCTGATTTAACTTCTATCAGTGTTGGTTGTCGAGTGTCACCCTAAAGCTCCTACTCTATCGAATCGAATTTATAATTTTGAGTGGTAATAATCGGAGATTAATATACAATCCTTGCCATGACAATGTTGCTAAAAAAATAGGCAAAAATGATAATTTCGAAATTTAATAATTTTGATGTTGATTTCGCAGAGACAATGTACACTTTTGAAAATATCTATAGGAATTTTACCAAAAAACATTTCGGAAGTTTTAGTGCATAACAATATAGTAATGATAAAATTCAGTTTTGTGAATTTACTACACAACTTATTCCAATTCCATTTAGTTGAATTATAAAACATTTGTTGAAATTTACTAAACATCTATAGGGATTTTTTTAGTAAAATTACAATACAAATGTAATTTAATAATCCAATTTGGTTGAAAATGTTTGGTAATTTCAGTATGAAAAATTGAAAATTTACTATGCATTTAATTTTTTAATAAACATCTATCAGAAATTTGATTAGTAATATTACAATACAGGTGTTGTAATTTTGTTAAAAAAATATTGAAAAGTTTTGTAATTTTATATTGCATCGTTAATTCACTATACAATTTAGTTCTTATTAAAAATTGATGAATAAAGCGAACACATGGTCAGATGACTGCAGATTCGAGTACCATGAATAAGTACTGATATCAAATAGAAAATTAATTATTATTGAATTACTTACCAACAATTCATGTTCTTTTATCTTTCAACGAATGGCCTTTGATTATGATCAATAACTTCTTTCAGTTACTTTAGCAATAGTCTCACAAGTATTACTAACTTCCCCCTATTTAAATTGGTGACTTTTTATCAACACAAGTTCAAGCAATGAGAATTATAAAAATTTGATTATTCAAAAGTTGCTTGCTTTTTGTAGACTGTAAAATAACCAAACTAATTCAAGTAATGAACAGTATTTTTTAGTAACGAAATCACAGCGTTTGTAAATTTTGAAAACTTTTGAGAGGAAATGGACCAACAGTTCGGTAAAATTACAAAACGCATAAGAAAAATATTTTTTAGTGAAATTTCAATACATTAAGTAATTTTCAAGTAAGAGTTCTGAAAATACTTGAACTATTTGTAAATTTTCAGTGACTTCAGAGTAATTTCAGTTCCAATATAGTTTTGTTACTTTACAAAAAAATTGTAGTAAATCAAATCTCAAACAATTTTTGTAAATTTTAAAAAGTTTTGACTAGAAACCGCGTGAAAAAAATTAATGTCGTCAGATAAATTACAATACATCATGTAATTTTAATGTCAAAGTTATGAAAATTCTGAAAATATTTGTAAATTTTTTATGACTTCAGAGTAATTTCATTTTCAATATATTTTTGTAACTTTACAAAAAATTGTAGTGAATCAAGTCACAATGTTGTGAATTTTTAAAACTTTTGATTGGAAACTGACCAACAGTTCGGTAAAATTACAATACGTATAGGGTTACTACATGAAGATCTTGATAGGTTTCCTCACATGTCTTGGTATATTACTCGAATTGTATTATATATTGTACTAGCGGACCCGACAGACGTTGTCCTGTCCATATTTCTTTGTTTCCTAAAATGTTTTTCCCGAAAACTCTCGTCAGCGTAGAATTTCTTTTTTTCTATGTTTTCCTTTATGTTGTTCCATCTAGATCATGCTTTTGACTCCTTCGTCTTCCTGTTGTCCCCTTATCCCGTTATCCCGTCATCCCATTTTCCTGTTACCCTTTTTTTTCTTCATCCCGTTATCCCCTTATCCTGTCATCCCGTTATCCCGTTTTTCGTTTCCGTTATCCCGTTATCCGTTTTCCTTTATCCCTTTTTTTTTTTCCCGTTTTCCTTTCCGTATCCTTATCCGTTCCCGTTTTTTCGTTATCCCTTATCCCGTTTTCCTTTTATCCCGTTTTTTCTTTATCCCGTTATTCCGTTTTCCCGTTATTCCCTTATCCTGTCATCCCGTTTTTCGTTATCCCATTATCCCGTTATCCAGTTATCCCGTTATCCCGTTCTCCTGTTATCCCATTTGTTCTTTATCCTTTCCCGTTTTCCCCTCATCCCCTTATCCTGTCATCCCGTTATTCCGTTTTTTCGTTATCCCGTTATTCCCGTTATCATGTTTTCCTGTTATCCCGTCATAACAAAATAAAAATAAAAATCCTGCCAAAAAATAGGGGTTGAACGTAAAAGGGTGAAAATTTAGGGTGTATGAATTTCTGAATGCTGTATCATAAAAAAATAAAAACAATTTTTTTTTTCTAAAAAATTAAAAATAAAATTAAGGGGTGTACCACCCTTAACATAAAGGGGGATGATTTGTGAATCTAAACCATCCAGGGCGCCACCCAAACGCATACAAAAAAAAATCATTCAAATCGGTCCAGCCGTTTAGGAAGAGTTCAGTGCACACACGTACAGTAGAATTATATATATAAAAATGGGCAATAGACTAATTTGTAATTTTACTCATATGTTGTATTGTAAAACAATAATAATTTTACAAAAATGTATGACACTGTTCTCTATCGACTCGGATTTATAATTTCGACTAGTGAAAATTTAATAATATTATCCAATCCTTGCCATGACAATGTTTCTCAAAAAATGGGCAAGAAAGAGAATTTCGAAATTTAATAATTTTGATGTTGATAACGAAGAGATAATGTATGAGCTGATGGGTAGCACATGACTTAAAAGAGTGCCTGCGGCGTTTGAAATGCGAGGGGTTGTCTACAGAATCGGGAATAAAATCGCGGACTATAGGATTCACCATGAGTTTGAACGAAAGGTACTCGAGCTAGAGGACCAGCAAAAAATAATCAAGTATTTAACTAGATCATTGTATAATATTTCCTCGGCACCTGAACGCCCAATCCGATCAATTCTTAGCATCTTGTAGTTTGAAATTCTAAGGAGTCTCCCACCATGGTTCAGCAGCTGAATTTTAATATGAGAATGATTTTACCTTCAACCTGCAGCGAAAAAATCATGTTTCATTTCGTAACCATCATTCCGCTGCAATAAAATTGTTTAATCAGATAAGATGATATAATCTGAGCATGTCTAGTGTTAATAAACAGTGCTTAGGAACCATGAATAAGTGTTCAAAAATAATTAATGAGATCATAATTCAATCACAGAAATGATTTATTAGTGGGATATGAACTTATTTTATTTCAGATTTGAGAGTAGATAATTTTCTCTACTTTCTTTATATACCGGGTTACACAGGATATCGGACCACCCCTGTAACTTCTGCATTCGTAAACGGATTTTTCTGAAATTTTGTACAGTTATATAAGCAACCATTTCGGATTTGATCACATTACAATCCAATATGGCGGACTTTCGATTTTTCTGGAAATGCCAGCAACTTTGTTTTTTTTAAATGTAACACATGTATATTTTTACATATTTGGATTCAACAGGTCAGAACAAGTCCAAACCTTATGTCAATTGTCATTTTTTTCGAACAATTGAAATTAAAATTGTTTTTTTATTTTACCTCGTGGATGAATGAAATTTGGTCGAAGCTATTCACAATGAGTCGCAGATAACAGAAGAACTTATTTTTTTCTGAAAAATTATTTTTTGTGTCACTTACTGGTTAATCAATTCAGTCACATCACATTTTGATCAAAAATTCATTTTTTTCAAATGGAACCCCTATGGGCCACCTACCTGTCTCTCTAGAACATACATTAAGGAAAAAAATGACATATCATTTTTGTATTTCGGTGCAGTAACAAATTGTATAAATTAAAAAATCTACAACTAGTTCATGGGTTTCCTTGCGATTCGAATAATTTTTCAACTTAGTAAGCTGTGGAAAACAACATTTCTGAATCTTGTCAACTAATTGTGTAAGTTATACTTATAAGCACGATAATGGTGTTTTTTTTTAATTCTTCTAGCGTTTTCTCGACTTACATTGCATTGGTATTCCAATTCCCGCGTCGAAGCGGTTGGATCAAAATCAACATAAGCAAAACATTCATTTCTGCCTCCTCACTTACGATCATCTTCTCCATTGTTGGGTTTTTTTCTGTGTGGGTATCGTTCAGCGTATAACTGACAAGCGGCGACACTTTTCTAAAGACATTCTCCATAAATTGATAACATATCAACCTGGTCACTTCTTGTGAACCTATAATTTTTATTTTACATTTCTATTAAACTAATTCTCGGAAGTTAACTAATTTTCGAGAGTTGAGATGGAAGATGACAGCGAAATACAATTAGTTGACAAGATTCAGAAATGTTGTTTGCCACAACTTACTAAGTTGAAAAATTATTCAAACTGCAAGGAAACTCATGAACTAGTTGTAGATTTTTGAATGTATACAATTTGTTACTGCACCGAAATACAAAAATGATATGTAATTTTTTTCCTTAATGAATGTTCTAGAGAGACAGGTAGGTGGCCCATAGGGGTTCCATTTGAAAAAAAATAATTTTTGATCTGAATTGATTAACCAGTAAGTGACACAAAAAATAATTTTTCAGAAAAAATTAGGTTTTTCTGTTTTTTGCGACTCATTGTGAATAGCTTCGACCAAATCTCATTTATCCACGAGGTAAAATAAAAAAAACAATTTTAATTTCAATTGTTTAAAAAAATGACATTTGACATAAGGTTTGGACTTGTTTTGACCTGTTGAACTTGAATATGTAAAAATTTACAGGATGTTCTATTTGAAAAGACAGGAAACAAATTGTCACGATGCAGTTCAAAAACGAAAGCCAAATCAAAACCATACGTTCGAGTGGTAGGGAAGTCCCCAAGGCTCCATCTTGGGCCCAATTTTATTCATTTTATATGTAAATCACATAGATGCTATAATTGGTACCGCAGATTATACTGCGTATGCAGATGACTTTTCATTGGTTTTGTCCTCCACAGATAGTGAAAACCTGATATCGAAAAGTTTTGAAACACTTAATACAGTATCCATCTTTTTTCAATAGCAGAAACTTATTTTTCAATATTAAAAAAACACAGATGTTAAGAATTCACTCCCGTCAAAGAACTATTGATGATCTTGAAGTTAAAATCGGTGAAACACTATGTGCAATATACATGGTGAGGTTGGGTTTTTGGGGGTGTCTCTGGATGAAAACCTCTCCTGGAAATCCCATTGCCAACAATTATGTTCCAAACTAAATTCTTCAAGATTTCTATTAATCAATTCACGACTAGGACTAGAAGTGAAACAGATGTTGAATGTATACCACGCTCAAGTTGAATCGAGACTCAGATATGGCATTTGCCTGTGGGGCAATGCACCAGGTACGAAAGATATCTTTATTGGACAAAAACGAATCTTGAGATGTATCGCAAGAATTTCTGACAGAGAATCGTGTAGAACATTTTTCAAAACATTTTGTATCTTGACACTTCCATGCCTCTTCATTTTCGAAACCTGTGTCCATGTTTTCAAAAATAAGGGCACTTTTATTCGAAATTCTGATATTCATGGTTATTTGCTGAAAATTCCACTCTGGATTCATCGGGAAAACAACCCCCGAACATTACACCTATTGACAGTCACATGCCCGAGATCACCTTTCGCCAACGTACTATCAGAAAGATTTTGCTGGGTCTCAACACCAACAAAGCCTGTGGATCTGACGGAATCCCGCCGATTGTTCTCAAGAAATGTGCCCCCGAACTAACACCTGTTCTTTGCAAGTTGTTCAACCACTCTTACAATTTGGGGGTATTTCCGTCCAATTGGAAAATTGCAAGAGTACAGCCAGTCCCTAAAAAAGGCAAAAAGGCCCTACCTAGCAACCACAGACCTATCGCACTGCTATCTATTATTTCAAAGGTCATGGAAAAAGCCATCAACATCGAGCTCATGGAATATCTGGAAGACTCAGGAATTGTCAACGATATGCAATATGGCTTCCGCCATCAGAGATCAACTGGTGACCTGCTCGCTTACGTCTCACATATATGGCAGCTATCTATTGAAAAGTATGGAGAAACTTTAGCTGTGGCATTAGATATCTCCAAGGCGTTCGATCGAGTTTGGCACCAGGGACTCCTCGCCAAGCTTCCGTCTTATGGCTTGCCCCCTCAGCTGTGTTCTCTGCTTGCTAGTTTTCTCTCAAACAGGTCTCTCCATGTAGTGGTCGATGGAGTTTCATCTGACACTCTACTCATAAATGCTGGTGTTCCGCAAGGATCTATTCTCGCACCAACACTATTTCTACTTCACATCAACGACCTGTTGAAAGCAACTTCATGTCCAGTACACAGCTTTGCCGATGATAGTACCCTCCATACCGCTTTCTCTTCCAGGGTCCCTATATCAGCCCGTCAAACCAGAAATGAACGAGGAAGAAATGTTAATAATATAAATATGGACTTAGCAACAATTCTCGAGTGGGGTTCTAATAACTTGGTAGAATTCAATGCAAACAAAACAATCAGTCTTCTGGGAAAAAAACCGACTCAATTCCAAAATATTTAAAACCTTTCCTGGGAAAATCACGTGAGGTCCATTGCCAAAAGTGCATCCCAAAAACTTGGTTTTTTGTTTCGTGCCAAGAGCTATTTCACCCCCCTCAGCTGCTTATGATCTATAAGGCACAGATCCGACCTGTCCTGGAATACTGTTCCCATATTTGGAGCGCGGCACCTAAACATATCCTGAGGCTATTGGATTCTGTCCAAAAAAGGGCAATTCGTCTCGTCGGTGATGCCTCGCTTACAAACTCGCTCACTTGTCTGGAACACCGTAGAAAAGTTGGCGATTTGTCTCTATTTTATAGATATTTTCATGGGCGATGCTCTTCTGAAATATCAACAATCGTTCCTGCTTTGGCAGTCTCTTCGAGACTAACCCGTCAAGTTCAGTCATCACACCCTCCGTGGTCACTTTGGAGACCTGCAGAACATCACTTTCCAAAGACTCGTTCATCCAACGAACAGCGAGGCTTTGGAACTCATTGCCTAGGGAGGTGTTCCCCGAGGCATACAACCTCCAGAAATTTAAGAAGAACACCAACTCCTACCTTCTTTCCCTTGGTTCCCACGATGTTCTCTGAACATTACAGGATATCCCTTTTCGTGGGAACCAGAACATAAAAAAAAAAAATGAAACAAGGAACAAGCACCACTTTCATGTAAATTTAGCTCGAAAAAAATAAATTCATGTGCTCCTGATCATATTGGACTCAAAATATTTAACAATCTTCCGGAAGAACTGAAGGGTTTAAATATTTTTTTTAAATTAAAATTTTTTAAATTTTTATAGTATAGGTGATTTTATACAAAACTAGACTTTGTGATAATCAGACTTTGTGATAATTATGTTCGACGAAAGTGTTTTTTTTTATATTTTCATTATTCTATTGTTGGTTTCTATATATACTATGCATGTCTTTTTTATATATATATATATATATATATATATATTTACATTCTTGTTTTTAAGTGTAATTTTTTATTTAGATATACTAATGTAATTGTAGTAACTAAATGACAATTCCAATACATGTAAACTATGTCGAAAAAATGGAAATAAATATTGATTGATTTATTGATTGAAAAAACAAAGTTGCTGGCATTTCCAGAAAAACCGGAAGTTCGCCATATTGAATTGTAATGTGATCAAATCCGAAATGGTTGCATATATAACTGTACCGAATTTCAGAAAAATCCGTTCACGAATGCAGAAGTTACAGGGGTGGCCTAATATCCTGTGTCACCCGGTATACTTGATATATTATATTTGATACCTCACAAATTCCATTCCCCTAGTAAATCGGTCCAAAAATGCAGTTTTCAAGGAATATACCAAACTTAAATACTATTTCTCATCTTAGGAATCATTAGGTGTTTTTTCATGTATAGTTGAAATAAAAAATATTTCTGAATTCCATGAAGATAATGTTTTTTTTATCCGTCTCTTTTCGAGAAAATTCTGGTCTTGTCCCAACTTCATGAATACGAAAATGTCTTGATTATAGGGAAGGGAATCTTTCGGTGGCATCAATTAGACATACTGATGTTAATAAACAGTGCTTAGGAACCCATGAAAGGTTTTCCAAAAAAAATGCACCATCAATTCATACCAACATTCTGCTGAAAAAAAAAATTTCAGATATGATAATATTAAAAAGTTGTCCAAAAAATTTTAACGAGGTCATATAATTTAATCACAGAAATGATTTCTTAGCCGGATATGAACTTATGTTATTTCAGATCTGAGAGTAGATAGTGAATAGTTGAACTCGGAGAATCTGGTAGATAGTTTCGAGCACCTGCACAGGGTTAATACGGTTTGTTGATGACACGATAAGAATCACACAATCTGATACTGAATAAAGCAATGCATGGACATGATCTTGTTGTTGTTTTAACTGCAGAAGAGTGATTTTGATTAGGAGGGGATGATAGATTCAACGAGAGACGCCAATTTAAACCGAAGCCAGTAACTATCATATCGCATTCCCATGTTATGCATCATTGAAAAGCCATATATTGAAATATGAAGTCGAAATACCACTCACTGACTCATCACCGTATCAGTCAAATTATTGTCATAATTACAACAAAACCAACCTATTGAATAACATAGTTAATAAGAAACCTTTTTTTTTATTCAAATGCCCGGAAAAGTAAAAAATAATTGCTTTGGAAATGTGACGTAGGTTATTTCGTGAGTTACAGATTCAAGAGCTCCTCGCACAAAGTTTTAGTTCGAATACAAAAGTTACAAGCTTTTGAATCTGTCACTCACGAAATAACCTACGTCACACATCCAAAGCATTTTTTTGCATTTTCTAGGACATTTGAATAAAAGCGTGTCTTTGAAAAGGTTTTTTAATATTTATTTTATTTTGTGCTTTTCAGATAGTACCCCTTAATCTATGAATTTTTGTTGAAGCATCGTTATTATGAGGCCTTTTTCCTGTAAGTTTTGAGCTATCTAGTTCTTCAATGGGGAGACCATCCTGGAGCTATCATCTTGAATTTTTTGGATTTTAACAAAAAATCAGTGATCTTCGACCAAATTCATATTCTTCTATCCCAAAAACCCCGACATACCGATTTTGAATAGAAACGGTCCATAATCACAAAACTCGTTCGCCATCTTGGAGCCGCCATTCGGATTTATGAATTTTGACAAAAAATCTATAGTCTCCACCCCGAAAACCCCCACTACAATTTTGAATGAATCACCATAACAAAAATTCGTCCCCATCTTGAGCCGATTTTGTTTTGAATTTTGCCAAAAAATTCATGATTCACCACCCCGAAAACCCCCACGTACCGATTTTGAATCGAATCATACCATAAACACAAATATCGTCCGCCATCTTGGAGCCGCCATTTTGTTTTTTCTCCAATATTAATTATATAATGGATTGTCACTGGAATTATGAACATCTGCCAAATTTCACGTTGATAGGACAACTAGAAATGGGTCAAAATGCACTTGCAAAATTTTTACTTTGAACTAAACATACAAATGTACAAAATAAGATCGATTTCAATTATATAACAGTCCAATCATAAGCTTACCACTGATGAATCATGCAATTCTAATGAAATCTTTTCAATAAAAAATTAAACCGACGAAATACGGAGCTGAAAAGTAAAAAATAAAATAAACCTTCTCAGTCTCAGTAACTAAGCTCCTGAACTAATGTAAGTAACTAATTTTGAGTCGGCGCCAAACAAACAAGCAAATGAATTAGGTAAAATGATGGCATCGAGTTGCGCGGTGACATTCTGATAATTTTTTTGAAGTAATTTAATGATGTTCGTTGATTGTTTGTTTGGCGCCGACTCAAAATTAGTTACTTACATTTGTTCAGGAGCTTAGTTTCTGAGACTAAGAGAGTTTATTTAATTTTTTACTTTTCAGTTCCGTATTTCGTCGGTTTAATTTTTTGTTTAAAAGTTTTAATTTTTAAATTTTTTATGGCTAAAATATACTAATTACTACTTACTTGTTTTTTTATTACTTCCAAAATACTTACTTACCCACCTTACTTCAACTATTACCAGTTAAATAATATGATTATCTACTTCTACTATTTGTTGTAATATAAATTATTTTTGTTGTTCTGGTTAGTTTATTCCATTACTTCGTATATCATTCCATCCTCTCATAGAATATAATGGTTTTGACGGTGGAACAGAAATAATGTCAGTAGCGATCTGTCATTGTCAACTACGTATGTGTGTGCCAATGTTCATAAGTAAAAAATCAATTATCCCCCATTTTTCCACCCGTAAGGGCATATAATTCCATTCGAAATCTAAATATAAGGTATACCCTATCTATTAAAAAAAGAATCATCCAAATCGAAGAACCCAGTACAAAGTTATGCCTGATAGAATCGGTTAACAGACCAGAATTCAGAGGGTGAGTGATCAATATCCTTCATTTTGCTACCCTTAGGGGTGGATTCCATCTTTTAAATTCAAATGGGACCAATTTCGAAGTACCTCCTATCCACTGAAAAAAGAATTATCGGAATCGGACGCCTCACTAAAAAGTTATGCGTGATCATACATAAAAAAAATATACGGGTCGACTAGAGAATCTCCTCCTTTTTGGTTTCGTCGATTAAAAAAAGTAATTGTGTAAGTAAATCTTGAGCCTCAATTTTGCGATATAATTCTGAAAATTTGCCATTCTATAAAACAATTATTTATATTAATCTGATATAACGAAAACGCGTTTACTCATTTTAATGTGGACAGTAATTTCCTGAGTCGTGATTAGCGACTCCAGAAACCAACCAGAATTGAAATTTACTAGTTCACTCACAAATGCGAAAAGTGAATTTTCTTGTCTTCCACTCTTCAAAATACGCACGAAACAGTTCGGGGTTTAGTTGTAAAAACCACATGGTAATCTCAATCACACTAGGTCACAATGATGGCCGATACTATTTTGAAAACTATTCAATACTGTGTCTTTTGTGATAATTGTGATTCGGTAAGTGCATCAAAGCTGTATTGACCTCATATACAAGTTCTGACTTTATCTACCAGTTTGGATATAACGAGGTTTGTTTGTTTTCATCACTTTGAAATTGAATATATATCGCAAACAATGTACATTTACCACACAATCAATTCAACATTCCACATTATGAAAATAATTACCCAATTCAAGAGGTGAATTTCGATTTGAAAATGTAGAATTAATGAATGTAAAATGAAATGTTAGCATTGTAGTTAAAAGTACTCTTTAGTCGGTCATAGTTGAATTTGGCGACTCAATACCAGATTCCACAATTTACATACTTTAACGGTTACATACTCGAAGCGGGTCATTTCACCAAAACGGTGAGTTCTTTGGCATATAAGTTATCATCACGATTTAGGTTGGTGGTCAGAGTGAAAGTTTACAAACTCCATTTTAAGAGGAGATAAAAACACATCCGTAAATAATGAAATTTCAAGAAATCCTGGACTTGTAGAAAGTCTCAGTAAGAGATAAAATGCAATATTTTTTTACACACTGAAATAATAATTGTATCACTGTCAACTTAATATTGAACATTACTTTAGGTAATCGTAATTAAAAATACCCGGGGGGAAAACTCTTTTACTCCTCCTTAGATTAACTGGAAAGTTATCAAACCGATAGTGCTCAATATCCTTCACTTCTTTTTCGATTTGAAATATTGCTCGTGAGTTTCTTGTTATATTTTGTCCGGATATTCCATTTCAATAATGAGCGTGGATTCGTTTCTTTGTGTGTAACCTTTTTCATCGAAAGTATGCTCAGTTTTTCTGGATAATGGAAAGTCGTGGATTGAATGAAGATAGCGCCCCACGTTTTTTCATAGGTAGGTATTAAAAATTCACAATCACAAATTTTCAGGACAATCTGTATGGGGTTAGGAATCTGAAAAGGGTTATAAATCTGTATGGGGCTAGTAGAAATTATTTAATACTTCTTAGTCCGTTTTAAAAACATGCTTTTTTTTATTCAAATAATAATTTGATTATGTCTTGAGTGTCCTGAATAGGCTCAAACCATCAATTCCAAACATCGATAATGACGAGAAAGTCAACGACCATGTTCATTTAATCAAATCAAAAATATTATGAAATCACGTTTTCAGTTGTAATATCACAAGAGAGTGAGAATAAAGTGGAAATAATTCGACAGATTTTCGAGTGCCTATTGCCAAATGGCAACAAGTTTGAGAAAGAAATCTGGAGAATTATTTTCTACTTTATCGAACTCTCGTTTGGTATTCTATAGACTATTTCCCTCAAACTATTTCAACCAATGATCTGTCAGCATTTTTTCAAATTTTGACCAATATTGTCAAAATGACAGTGGCAAAATTTGCAAATCATCACCGTCAATATCTCTTATAAACATACTTCCGTAATTGGTTTTTGTGGTTAAGCAAAAGAACTCTGGACATATGTTTGTCATCTGACGTTGAATTTTTGAAAGTGTCAAAATGAGTCGTTTTGGTACAAGTTCATTTGAACAAATTCAGACTAATATTCATAATATAACACCCAAAAATACAGTTACGTCCAAAAACTCAATTTGGAGACAATTTGAGAAGCTCTAAAGTGGAGGAATTATGAATTACGCGCTGATAACAAGTGAGCACTCTATACAAAATTTTAACGGACTACGCATATAATAAGAAGAAATCTAATGGTGTGGACTATGAAGAAAGTTGCATGAAAAGTATATGGAATACAACAACAAAGATGTTGCATGACTATTATTTTGAAAATTTCAATATCATTTTTAATTGTTTTTCGGGCATTATTTTCAAGGCTACGCAAAATCCCAAAATCGCGAAGCGCAAGCAATTACAAAGAATGCCCGACAAGAGAAAAGAGAGTTCTAATGAATTAACGAAAAATTAAGTGTATGGGATGGCAGTTGCATGGGCTGAAGATAATCCTGAATGATTACGAAAAAAATTGTACCATATAATGGCATGTGAACTAGCCTGGAGAGGGGGCGAGGGTGTCCAGTGCAAAAAGCAATACTTACAAAACGAATATACAAATACAAGTACAACCCAATATCTTCCAATAGTCAAGGGGTAGGAAGAAGACTCACTGATAGCAAGTGGCTCATTACGAATATCAAAATGGACAGCCCCATCCGCGCAAAAAATTGGTATCTATATAAAAACTAGAAAAATCACCAATCATTCTTATCGATCTGCAGCGATATCTAATCTAGCGAAATGTGAACCTAGAGAGCACTCAATAATAAAAATTTCCGGACACTCAAGCGTGAATTCCATTTCGCCATATCTACAGCTGAATAGTGAGCATCACAGTAGCCTCATGAATAATATTAGAAAGAGTCCATCTGGATCTGGAGCATCTAATTATTTTGCCTCTGGAAGCTCCCTGTCTATACCTGCGGAAGAGATGCCTACCCGTATCGTTTCTCTCCAACCACCGAAATCAAAACTTTGATTTCGATTCAGTAAAAATTTTGGAAAAAGAGATGACTTATTCAAAGAGATTGTTGGGAGAAATGATTCAAATCAATCTCCATGATAATTGTGTAAACCAAAAAAGTGATACACAAAACCTGACAAAAATATACACCCTTATTCTAGAACGGTTCAAAAGAAAAACAGATTTCTGAACAATGATACCCAGAAGATTTGTTTTGTTTTGTTTTTTTCGTTTCTTTATCTATGTAGCGCTGGAATATTTCAGGGGGGATTATCAGTTGCATATTGATCATACACGGTTGCGTGTTTCTTCATTTTAACGTGTCTGTATTAGTTTATATACAATTTCAAATTTTTAAATGAGTAATTTGTGCCAATATGTTTGTATCAACCACAGTTTGTTCGACTACTCAACAGTTTTTTAGTTGAATCCATGAGCAGAAAAAACTTAGTTTTAAAGGTGGGTCATAGATATGTTCTTTGTTTCGATCTATACGTGAATATTGTCATTTCAGCTTTGAAAAAGGAATAAATAATTCCGAAACGTCAGCGATAAAAAATTAGTTTTACTCCCTGGTCCGAATTCCCGTTGAATCCGACTATATTCAATTCTTGGGACGATTAATCATCATTCACCAATACATTTGGAGAGTTTTTTCAGAAGAAATAGTTCTTTGATATCTTTCTTTGGGTCTATATGGCGTGGTCTAACTAATTCAGTTTGCTGTCGAGCGTCACCCAAGGAATTTTACAGAATCGCTATCAGTTTCTGATGATCTCAGTGTGACAGTGAGATTTTCAGTTTCCTAAACATTCAGGCAAAGTTTTTTCGCAGAGTAACTTCCCTTGGCTATCGACTGTGCGTCGGTGAACCATCTATTGAGTTATATTAGGTGAGTGTGTTCGCCTACTATCGTTGTGTCGTCAGCAAATAATATGGAATTATATTTTCAAATTTGCAAGGGGAAGTCACTAATATAGATTAAGAGAAGGACAGGGCCCAGGACAGAACCTCGGGGTACCCCATGTTTTATCTGTAGTTTCGAAAATGTATTATTATTATACAGTGCTTGTCAAAAGTCCCTCCACCCCTCTTATTTTTGGAACGATTATACATAAACAAGTGAAATTTGGAAACTAAAGATCAAAGGTTGTAAACTTCCCTACTAGTGATGATAGATGACGAAATCGTCAAAGATGACGTCACAAGGCCATTGTGACCAATAATTTCAAATGCAACCCTACGGCAAGCGACACCTCTTTTAAAAGGTATCGAAAAAACCTATTCAATGATACTAATTTCGTTTGTGTTAATGGCAGTTTTAATGGCTCATTAGTGAACATTAAAATTTAAATTCCATTCAGTATGATATCAATCACAGATTTAAGAATCAGTATCTACTTGAAGAAATTGCTCGAAGTGACCTACATTTACTTCCTGACAGTGAAATATCCTATTTTTAAACTCTTTTCGTACTTTTGCAAATGTGTCTGCGGAAACAGCCTCACATTCTGCAACAATACGTTGTTTTAAACCGTCAATATTGTCAGGTTCAGTGGAGTGAACCTACGATTTAAGGTACTCCGCAAAAAAAATACAAAATGTGGGGTCCGGTGATCGAGCTGGCCATTCCGTTGAACCTCGTCGTCCAATCCATCTACCACGATACTCCTCATCCAAATACCGTCTTACTGCACCGTAATAGTGTGGAGGAGCACCATCCTGTTGGAATGTTATTTCCAAATTGCCGAATTCATCTGGGTTATCTTCCAAAATTTCAAGGATTAACGGTTCTATTGCGTTTTGCAACAGCTCCAGATAAACCTCACCAGTTGAATTAGTATTAAAAAAAAGAGGCCCAACGATGTGGTTTCCCAGGATACCTGCCCAAACATTCACCTTCTGGGGAAATTGGGTATGTGTTTCACGAAACAGGTGAGGATTTGCGTCACTCCAATGCCTTACATTCTGTGTATTTACATTTCCATTTAGATAGAAAGTACTTTCGTCACTAAAACAAATTGTTTTGACATAGTCTGGCTGTTGGTTGATTTTAGTTTCCATATTTTCACAAAATTCTAGTCTTCGGTCTGGGTCGTTGTCTGAGAGTTGATGAATCATTTTTAATTTGTATGGATAAATTTGTTTTTTTTCAACACCCTGTGTACTGTACTTCGACTGACTTCACAGGTAGATGCAACGTGAGTTGTTGAAGAAGTAGGATTAACTATTACTTCTGCCAGTATATCAATTTTTTTCTCATCAGAAATTTGTGGTCTGCCAGATCGTTTCGCATCATTATTACTACCCGTTGTTCCAAACTTACGAAGAAGCTCCCTTAAATAAGTCCTCGAAACGGGGCGATCGGGAAACCTCTCATTAAAAATGCGTTCTGCTGCATGAATATTTTGTCCAGTTTCACCAAGAATTAGGATCGCTGCTACTTTATCACCTAAAGCACGTAAAATTTCGCTTCTGAAGCACCTAAACGTTCGGCTCACAACAGTTTAACAAATTATTAAAATGTACAAAAATATTAAAAGTACCAAAAGCTGCTAAAACAGTTGAACGTTCGATCAACGATACACAAATTATTAAATGTACAAAAACTTGGACAATTACAAAAACGTCGAATTAGGGAGACTAACAAAAACGTCAGCTTCTTTGACAACTATCCAGAGGCGGAGCTCGAATTTTAGTATTAACTGATTTTATTCATCACAGCTTTGCGTTTTTAAAAGCGAGTTGCCAAAACTCCCATAAACACAAACAAAATACGTATCATTGAATAGGTTTTTTCGATACCTTTTAAAAGACGTGTCGCTTGCCGTAGGGTTCCATTCAAAATTATTGGTCACAATGGCCTTGTGACGTCATCTTTGACGATTTCGTCATCTATCATCACTAGTAGGGAAATTTATAATCTTTAATATTCCGTTTCCAAATTTCACTTGTTTATGTATAATCGTTCCAAAAAATAAGAGGGGGGGAGAGGACTTTTGAAAAGCACTGTATGTGACGCATTGTGTGCGATCATTCCAATACGATGTTAAGAGAAGAACGCTGTTGTCATTGAAGGCGTAGTATTTCAATTTGAACAATAGTAAATCGCGGGACACATAGTCGAATGCTTTGATTAGGTCTAGAAACTGAGCCGAGATGAAACATTTTTCCTCGGAGCCTTTCTGGATTTGATCAGTTATTGCAAGAATCGCTGAAGCAGTAGAATGTGCATCATTGTCGTACCCATCGTTTGAAAACAATTATGTCGATAGTTTGGTTAGAAAAAAAATATGAAGCTTGCCCGCACCCCTGGATCACCCTGTAGAATTATTAGAAATATTTGTATCCTTCTCCACATTGAGGTTTATACAAAAATAGAAATGCTGTTTTTGTTTCCAAATAAAATTGTCTTTTCTTCTGTCACATGATTTGTTAGCTTGATTGATGGCTTTTTCAGAATCAATAAATACATTCTGAAATCTACCTTTCCGACTAGCCGCGCCATCGGGTATTCTCAAATTGGGCACGTAGCAAAAATAACTGTTTTGGGAAAAATAAATTCTGAAATCCCATTGGTAGCGAGGTGTGAATTTTCTCGTGATACTTTGATGATCTTATTGTTGCTATATTATCGTATCGGTATTTTTCGGTCATAATAATTGGAGCGAACGAAAGAAATAAGAACGATATTGGTATAACGGTTCCGAAACTCGCATTTGTCTTTCCAACAGAACCTATTAGTCGTTCGTTTTCCCAACCTTGATACTGTTCTCACAATTCGAAACGACGGTCGATTTCTGATGCAGGTGTTATGTGAAATCGAATAAAAAACAGAGGTAGGTAAATTCGTAGACGATAGGACTCCTGAAGAAGAAGTAGAATGCACATATTTCAGGCGGCCATAGCATCCGCCCAATTGGCTACCGGATTGTAGTTATCCAATCCTTGATCTGAGGATACTTTTCATCTGTCAACGGCTTTGGACCCGGCCACCCACCGTTTAAATAAACCTATAAATAACGCGTCGATATCGATTCGATACATACCGCTGAATACGATTGTTGTTCCATGGTTCTCAACCCGTTTTTGGGAACGAAATAAAACGAATCTGGCAGAGTCTTTGTTCACTGCGATGCAGTGAGCGGTTGTCCAAAATACTGGGAATTATAAACAAAAAAAAGTTTTCCCACTCGATTTTATCTTTCGACCAAAATCCACTCAGCCTGACGACAGAATCTTCATATTTGACGTCAAACAAATTATTTTTGAAGTTATACTTTTTTGGCGCATTTAGTTGAGAGTTAAATTGTGAGCGGACCGTTACGAAAAATACCCGGTACGAATCTAGCCACAGTAGCTACTATCAAAATTATATGTCAACGCATTCAATTCTTATGAGGGAACAGAAAATGCAAAAATTATTATATATGGAATTTGGACGTCACTACATACATTGATATGATATTCAAAATTCAAATATACCTTTTATCCTGCTAAATGAACCACGGATCTCAAGTGGGGCGAAGTTTTCTAGATGAAAATAACTATGAGCAACAGTTTTCCTCTACAAAATCACCCCTGACGAATACTCCAAAACACTGATGAAATATATTATTGATAATTGAAAAAGTGGAACTGAAATTGAAAATCGAACCCTCGAATATTTCATGATGAATGATGAATTATAAGCTGAATTAATGAATTAGAACCAATCGGAATATATCTCTCACAATATTATTGTTCCTATGGTGTTTATATTCATTAAGAGAGGTCTTTTATTTTCATTGATTTAATTTCCATCGATGACGGCTACATCAACAAAGTTAATTATCATAAATATGCCTTTGTATATAAAATGGTCAAATAACTATTTTCAGTTGTAATACCACAAGAGAGTGAGAATAAAGTGAAAATAATTTGACAGATTTTCGAAACGCCAGGCAATAGACACGAGAGCCCATCGGGTTCGAGTGGTTATTGCCAAATGTAGTGGAGTAAAAATAGCTTAAAATTATGCATTATTTCGGAACCCTGGAGGACTCCATGGATTTTCCTAAAATCTTCTGATTGATATTACTTAGCAATGACTTGCAGAAAAGAGTTATGAACTTATATTTGTGCGCTGATTGTTTATTAATTGTTTAAACAATGAAAAACAATTTTGTTAGGCCAATTTGAAATAACTCAATGAGTTTCGAAGTAATTTTACCCAAATTGAAGCTATAGGGGTTTTTGAGGTCGCTGAACAATATGATATTGAAAAAACGATGACGTGGCCTGGCTTGAAGGTAGATTTCATGAATGATAATTTAAAACTATTTTTTATTTATGTGTACATCTCGGAGAAAAACTTTTCGGGTAAAGGTTATGGAGCTAATGAAACTCTATCAAACGATTTATAGTTTCCCGGTATTGGGTATAGAAATGGAATATTGTAAATTTTTTGAATCTTTCAACAACTGCCATTTTGAAACTACTGGACCATTCTCGAAATTAGCCGAGGTACTGATGAGAAGTATTTTTGTTTCATTCGGTTGCAAAATGTGGCCTCCACTTAACAAATTTCGTCTTTGAAGCATGGCCCAAAAATTCAAATTTGTCATTTTTTTGAAATTATTCAATATTTAGAGCTCTGTATTTTTTTGCACATTTTTCAATCGTCATTTTTGAAGTAATCTGAAAATTGCAGCTGTTTATCTTGAAAAAAAAAATTGTAGATGTTTAATTGATTTCAGACAGTATTCTGCTTTGGCGTAATTTCATATACGTACATTCCTATACATTTTTTTTTTCACGTTTACAAACATGACTTCTCGTTACCTCCTCTTTTTTTTCTTTTTGTTAAATTTTTGTTAGCCTAATTTGATCAATTAGATCAAAAGTTATAACAAATTTGGTGTAAAGTGCTCGTGGCTGCGTGCTCCTTTAGCGCTGCACTTCAGAGTCGCCGCCTCACATTTTCGCACGTTAGCAAAAAAAATTTGTAGATTACTTTTTATTTTGAAGAAAAATTTTATATACCTCTTTAATGGAAAATTTTCCATTTTTGCGAGTGGCGAATTATATTTTTTTAATATTCAATATAAAATGTAATTTGTCAACTTATTTGTTAAATAATTAGTTAAGCACACACTTTACGGTTAGTAACTTTTCATATGTTGTTCCCAACATCATCACTTAATGTACAGTAAAAAGTTACCACCATCCCCCAACTTATAAAAGCTAAAATCTAATATTACTCCACTAGTATACGTAGGGCGTCAGGTGAGCACTAAACTTACCCATCAACTGTTCTATCTCTCTCTAACATTCAAATATATTTTCGATCCAATAGAAAGTACATCAAAAGATAAACTTATATTTCAACTCTAAACAAGAATTTCAAGTGGGAGCTTTATAAAAATTGACATTTCGTCAATTTACTAAAAAACGTAATATTTTCGTATTTGATATAATTGGCACTTATATGAACGAAAAAAAAAATGTTACGCTGCGTATAGCTTGTTTGAGGCCGTAATTTAAATATATGTTGGTTAGGTAAGCTTATTCTTCTTCTATATAAACGTTATCAGAGTTTATTTAACAAAAAATTTCACGGATTTTGGAGCAACATCTGTTTATTTTTTTGTTTTTGGCGAAATTTTATTATTAATTATTATTTTTTTATTAAAACCAATCAAACTTTCTTGAAGTACAGATTACAAGCTTCAGAAAGTACTATAGAAAAATGTTGATATCACATTTTGAACTAGAGTTTTTGGTTTTTAAGGCATGGCCTAAAGATCCAAATTTGTGATTTTTTTTAAATTATTTAATATTTTGACCACTGGTTTTTTTTAAATTAAATTTTAAGATTTTTTCCTTTTGTTCACCTTCTCAAGTGTCATTTGAGGAGTTGACTGTACAAATTTCAGATGTATATCTTGACATTAAAAGAATGACAGATCATTAATTGATTTTATATAAAATTCTACTTTGACGTAACGTCATATATGTACTGTTCCTATTCGTTTTTTCTTCACATTTGAAAATATGACACCTTGTTAGATTCTTTTTTTTCTTTCATTCAAACTTTTGTTAGCTTAATTTGAACAATTAGATCAAAAGTTATAACATATTGAGTCAAGCGCGCTCGTGGCTAAGTGCTCCTCAAGAGATGCAATTTGCCGCCTCACATTTTCGTACGTTAGAAAAAAAATCTGCAGCATACAGTTTTCATTTTAAAGAATAACGTTATTTACATTTTCTATGTAAAATCTTCCATTCTTTAGAATGACACTATCAGTTTTTCAAAAAAAAAAAATTTTCTTTAAGGTATTCAATAAACTTTTGCAACTTATTTGTTCATTAATAAATTAAGCACACGCTTTACGGTTGGTAACTTTTCATATGTTGTTCCTAACATTATCACTAATATACAGTGAAAAGTCCCATAACTTTCTGATGCTAAAATATAATATTACTCCACTAATGGCAACAAGTTTGAGAAAGAAATCTGGAGAATTATTTTCTACTTTATCGAAGTCTCGTGTGGTATTCTTTAGATTATTTTTTGATGTTACAATCATAAACACATTTTCTCGCACAATGATCCAATGTAATAAACCGGTTTTGATTCATTTCTCACTTTTCATGCGAATTGATGACAGATGTCAAATTAAAAATATTCCCAGTCATACAATTTTCTAGGTAGATTATTCCCACTATAATGTTTTGATTGGCCAAAACGTACAAGAATGATTTGAATTGAAAGTGTTCATTGGTTTAAAAAATGTCAAAAAATAATAACCTCAATTTTCAATTTACCAGAAACCTTAACACTGTTTTATGATCCTTGAGAGCACCAAATTCTCAGAAGAGCATTTCGAAATCATGTTCTTCGGGTCGCTTTTTTATGAGGAATGTTTGATTTTAATTCGTTTCGCATTAGCAGAAATTCTTCGGATTCGCGGGGCGGACGTGGATCGATAACTTCGCATTCCACTTATATTGACATGAAAAGTGGTTTTCCAAAACAAAATGGGAGTGTGTTGAACCCATGTTATACTGTTTTTTTCGAAGAAGATCTAAAAGAGTGGGAACGCGTTTCTTTGTTTTGTTAGTTAAATGACAAAGTGGTACACGCAAATGACGTAAGAACAAAGCAGTCTTCAGCTCAAAATGATATTGGTCATGTATGTACATTCTGAACTTGATGTAATAGTAAGTAGGGTAACCCTAGATACTCAAGAATAATGAGAATGAGGACTGAAACCTGATTTCCAATAAAAAAACGATTGAATTATGGACAAGAAACAGAAGGCATATATATGTTAGAGATAAAAAATCAAGAGGATAACTGAAAAACAAATAACGTGGAAAACCTATAAAATAACTGGATATTGGATCGAGACACAAAAACATATACAGTGTCCGCCCAAAATAATGTACCATATGGGAAAAAAGTTCATTATTGGAGTATTGGAAAAAATATTCTGGGGAAAAGTTTGTGAATGTCCGATTACCTAAAAATCGATTTTGACACATGTCACGTGATCGCTAGTATGGCGGCAAATTGGAAAAAAATTCGATGAAAAGGCGAAAAGGTAATCGAACATGCACAAACTTTTCCCCAGAATATTTTTTCCAATACTCCAATAATAAACTTTTTTCCCATATGGTACATACTATTTGGCGGACACTGTAGATATATGATATTCAGAAATAATAGTTGAGAAGACGATTCGTGCATCAAAAGAGCTCAATGTATTTTAGGTTCTTCTTCCCATGATTTATTCTTGAAATTTAGTTTCAAATAGAATATGATTATTTTATACTTTTGATTCGATGTACCTACTACTCTCGGACCTTCATATGCAACGAAGTTCTGGGCAATTTTCTAATAACGACTATTCTTCGAATCAAACTTGAACTGAATAACACGAAAAAACATTTTAAGAACATGCTTTTTTCAAATGAACTGAAAACACAAAAATATTTTTTTAATCACATGTGTGACGTAAGTTATTCTGTTTGCTTATCAGTGAATAGCTGAATCGAAAGCTGAAATATTAATTCCCGTCTTCTGACTGTATTCCAATGAAAGCTTTCATTGAAAAAAACGATTAGTCTAGAGCTTGTTTTTGAAAATGATCTATAACTATTATTTCTTCATTTAAATTACTCCAAAACTGCATATTCCGTCCAAAACCCCCTTCAGATAAAGATTTTAATCTAATTTTACCATGAATGATCAAGCTTCGCCGCCTGCATAATTCAATTAATTATATGATCGTGAGCATACATTCGTTATTTTCGCCCCCTTAATATAAACTGATAGATGATTTTGAAAAGACTCGTAAACTATATTTGAGTTTGTGTACTGTCATAAAAACTCTCTTTGACACTGGCAATTTGAATTCATTAACAACATAAAATTTCAGATGTGTTGGAAGATAATGGCGTAAAACATAGATATTGGCGAAACAGGAAATTCCAAATCAGCTGAACATATATTAATAATGATTAGTTTTGCGGGCATGGTAGATTTTTTTTCGAGTGGGGCGATAAACGTCTCTTCCACTGCGACCTCAGATCGATTGTGACTCGATCTTAATTAGATTCTGATGATCCCTACGGTAGAATCTTGTTTGTTCCAGATAGATGTGCTCTGCTGTTTTTTCTTCGTCTTGGCAAAAGCGACACTGTGTGCTCTCCGCAAGTCCGATTTTTTAAATATGCTTTCGCAGTCTATAGGCCTGTTATGATCCTCAGAAGGCCTGTTATGATCCAAGGCCTGTTATGATCCTCATGTTTTTCCCATTCAGTTTTAACAGGGCTGCTGTTTCTATTTTCGAAGGGTTTGATATAAATGCTTTCAGTGGACTTGTCACTGTTCATACCAGTACTCGTGTTTTTCGCTCGGTCTATCTGAGAACACTTCTTTGGCTTGACTCTCTGCTATTCCGAAAAAGGGCTCTGGTTCTACGAACTTCTTCACAGTGCCTTTTTCTGACAGAGTGTCAGCTTTCTCATTTCCTTCTAAGCCTTTGTGTCCAAGAACCCATAACAGAGTTATTCTGTTGTCCATGCCTACACTTTGGAGGGCCTTCACGCAGTTCCATACTAATCTGGATTCTATCCGATTTGACGCCGAGCTTCAGTGCTGCTTGGTTGTCCTACATGATTTTGATCGATTGATTTTTACTGTTTCGGTTCAGATTTATTGCAGGCAGAGTTCAATTGCATGGACTTCTGCATGGAATATTGTGAGGTATTGTCCCAGGTTTACACTAGAGTTAAATTCTTGTTGTTACTCTGGTCCCAACTCTGTCTTCCGGTTTGAAGCCGTCTGTGTACCATTAGACCAGGGTCGATAATTTTTGAAACCAAAAAAAATAGTAGAATGAAACCCATTGGATAAGGAAGAGAATATAACAAAAATGAAAAGAAAAATAATTTACGGGCGATCTGAGGTCGGGAAGTGGCAGGGGGTGAATTTTTAAGGGTAAAAAACGGTTTATCTCGATTTCCGGCAAAACTACAAGTCCTACGGAAAAAAATTGGTTAGGTAATAAAAAGATCTACAACTTTGATTTCCACACTTTTTTGACATAATCTCAAAATTTATGTAAAAAATTCAAATAACCTAGTTCTTGTTTTTTTTTATCTTTTATGTCCCAAACACACTGTAATTTTGTTGATTTAAAATATTTATTTTTTCACCTTATTTTGACTTAATAGCGAAAAATCACCCTAATTTTCAATCGAAAATTCTCCCATAAAAATATCAGCTTTTTTAAAAAAGTCGGTCGGCTTTTTGTTCGTTGAAATCTCTACTATCTGATGGTATGAAAAAAAATACATTACTATGGTAAATGTTCTCAGAAAATGCAAAGAAACGAAAAAAACTCGAATCTGTTTTTTTTTAATAATTATGTACAATTTTGAGCTATTTATTAAAATTTACACTTTAATTACTAAAAAACATAAGATTCTAATTACATTATAAACAAAAAAATTGCGAATCGAAATATAATTAACAACCAAATAACTTAATAAAGTTAATATTTAATAAGACATCTACAATATTTTGAGAGAGTTGTAGAATCTTCTTTAAATTATATGCGTAGATGCCTATTTATTGCTAATTTCAGATAACTTGTATAGCTGAGTGACCTACGGAAAATTTTAGCCCATCAAAAGGTATTTCATAAAGAAGTGGGAAGGGGCTAGGAGGGTCTGGTCCTTATTACCTGTTATTCTTTTGCATTTTCTGAGAAAATTCACCATAGTAATGTATATTTTTTTCACAGCATCAGAAAGTAGAGATGTCAACAAACAAAAAGCTCACCGACTTTTTTAAAAAAGCTGATATTTTGACGGGAGAATTTTCGATTGAAACTTAGGGTGCTTTTTCGATATTAAGTCAAAATAAGGTGAAAAAATAAATATTTTAAATCAAAAAAATTACAGTGTGTTTGGGACATAAAAAGGTACATTTTCACCTAATTTCGTGAAAAAAAAATGTTTTTGTAAAAGATAAAAAAAAACAAGAACTAGGTTATTTGAATTTTTTACATACATTTTGAGATTATGTCAAAAAAATGTGGAAATTAAAGTTGTAGATCTTTTTATTACCTAACAATTTTTTTTCCATAGGACTTGTAGTTTTGCCGGAAATCGAGATAAACCGTTTTTTACCATTAAAAACTTACCCCCTGCCACTTCCCGACCTCAAATCGCCCGTAGATTATTTTTCCTTTCATTTTTGTTATATTCTTTTCGTTTTCGAATGGGTTCCATCCTACAATTTTTTTTTTCACATTTTATCATTTTCAATGGCTCTAGCCCTGGTCTACATGGTAGATTGTCCCTTGTAAGTTCTCATTCTTCCGTCTTCCATTCCTCTTTCCATGAGGAGAATCTCTTAAAATATATCAAAGTCGTATAGGGGGATCATTGTTCTTGATCCGTTCTTGAACTTGCGACAACTTCCTTCCCTATTACTCGTGGACTCCGACAGGTTTCTGTTTATTCTCACTCTTGCCTTCTTCTCCAAGCAAATATGCAACGGGGGAGTTGAGGAGGACTTCCATTGCTGCTTTGGGGGTGGTGGACATTGCCCCTGTTATGATCACTTACGCTTGCCTTTGGAGTTTGTTGAGCTTTTCTCGTGCACTCTTCTGTACCCTTTGCTCAACGAGACGATTGCTCCATAGATGACCATTGGCCTTACCATTGTGATGTAGAGCCAGTACATTTGTTTGGGTCTTATACCAAGAAGGAAATTATTGGTGGTAAGAACAACGGGTCGGTCAACAGACATAATATGCATTATTATTCAATCGAAAATCCTCACTGCTGAATGGTGAAGGATATTTACATTTTATTCGTTAAAATCTTCCCAGGATGTTGAAAAAGTGTATTTGAACACCAGAAGGACCATGTGATTGCAACCCAATGGTGCTGCAAATATTTTTTCTAATTTCGACTATATTATTTGTATTGGTGACTTCAATATCAACATGCTAGACTCAGACGCCAACATCACTATACGTTTCAATGATATTCTAAACACATTTGACTGCAAACAATTGATCAAAGTACCTCGTTACTGGACTTGTTTATAACAAATTTTGAGTCGGAGCAATGTGAGGAAATGGTCGGAGGTCATCGATTAACTGCAAAATAAAGATGGAATCTATTGTCCCCCAGTCAAATAGAACTCTAACATATAGATCTTTCTGTGATGTTGAGCATGAACATTTCAAAAATGTCCTTCAGTCACAGCCATGGCATTTTATCTATAATACGGATGATATCGACGAAAAATTTCATTTTGAATTATAATATACACACAGTACTTGACAATAATGCACCCATGAGACTAATGTCACAAAAAAACAAGATATTATTCACCTTGGATAACTGATAACATTGAAATTATGCAGAAATATAGAGATAAGGCCCTGCAAAAATTCAGAAGAACTCAGCTTCCTAAACATTTGTCATAATAAAACAATAAGGAACTTCACCACTAGTGCCATTAAATCTGAAAAGAAGGCATATCTGAACTTCAAATTACAAAATTGCAGCTCGAGAGATAAATGGTTAGAACTAAAAAAAACTTAACATATCCATAAAAAAACATATTGAAATTCCTGCACATCTAAATTTCGTCAAGGAGCTAAATAACTTTTTTACAAACGTTACAAGGGACCTTCCAGTCGACAATAACCTACTTAATTTTTATAAAAACAATAGAATGAATTATATCAGCGACGAATTCAGATTTCAGCTAGTAAATGAAGGAACTTTGATTGATATCATTAATGATATTGGTGGTAAAGCATTTGGAAATGCAATATTATCATTATCCGGTTATGCTGTCCCCTAATCGTTCCCATCATTGTCCACATTATGAATGAGTGTTTATTGAAGGGATATTTTACAACAGACTGGAAATTTGCTAGAGTAATTCCACTGCCTAAAGTTAGTTCACCTAAAGAGTATAGTGATCTTACCTGTTCTCTCTTAAGTTTTTGAGCGGGCAATCGAATCTCAGATTAGAGACTTTGTTAGTAATATTAATATTTTACCTATCAAGCAATCCGGTATCAGAAAGGAGTATAGCTGTGCCACGGCACTTGCAGATGACGTTGACGATTCATTGAAAACCATTGATTAAGGCAAAATATCGGTTCTGATATTGCTGGACTTTTCGAAAGCCTTCGACATGTTGATTCATGATATTCTAGCAGCAATGTTTAAATACTTCCATTTCAGTGGAACAGTATGTTCTCTCCTCTCATCGTATCTGAATGGCCGTGAACAAATCGTACAAATCGGTTCTCAAAAATCTACTTCCCAGAAAATTACAAGTGGAGTGCCTCAGGGTAGTATTCTTGGCCTATTATTCTTTACTTTGCATACATCACTCCTCCCTGATTCGCTTAAGTTTTGTAACTATTACCTTTATGCGGATGACATGCAGCTATACTTTTCTCTTCAGTATCCTGATGTATTGCTTCGGATACAGTGCATTAACAGAGACCTGGAGGAATTATCCAATACTTCGAGACCCCACAAACCCTATTTCCGTAAAAAGCTCTTCATCCATGCAATGATATATAGGGTGTTGCATTTGAAAAAGTCGAGTTATTGCCATTTGTAATTTGTCATTTGAAAAAATTAGTAGTAGCCAGTTCGCTTGCATCTCAAAAGATGCACTAAAGCCTAAGAAATCGACTGGAAAAAAGTTGGTTGAGTTATCTTGAATGATTCTGAAATGGGGAATAGTTATATGGGTCTATTTTGACACATAAATTGACATAAGTGAAAAACCCTTGCGGATAAGTCTAAGGAAAGGCGTTATAACAACAATTTAGTGGCGAGTCCAAAAATGTTACAAAAATGGGGCGTTGCTATTTAAGAAAGAAAGAACTCGGTTGTATATATTTTTTTGGACATTCTGTATATGAATAAAAAATCTAGTGTCGTCGACAATTGGGATAGAAAAAAGTTATGGAGCTTACACGCACCCCCACTGGCGAATCTAGGGAGTTTTTCAGGGGGAAGGGGCATGAGTTGTTTTTCAGGGGGGGGCATGAGTTTATGGAAATTTGTAACCAAAGTTATAAAATCCGTAGGAATGAAATGAAATATATATTGTTTTTTAATTGAAACATCTGAAACCAGTGAACAATAATATAAATAAGATGGAAAAAATATTGCCAAGCAAACAAAAACACAATTCGACAATTATTTCAAATAATAAACTCTCAAAAATAAAACATGCGGGAAAAAAAACTTTATAAAATTATTGTTCATAAAACAAAATATTTATGCCTTTGGCCACTGTTTAAAAATATACTGGAAACAACTGGAATCAGTGAACAATAATACAAATAAGATGGATAAAAGTGTGTTGCTTTTTTTTCACCGTGATAAAAAAAACAAGCATAAAAATAACTTTTTTAGTTGGAACTTGTAAAAATTTGGGAATATAGAAATTAAATGATTCTCGAGAATGTATTGAAGAATTTTCTGGGGCTCTAAATAGTTTTGTTCATCCAAGTAATTATAATTTTATACTTATACACTGTTTATCGGTTTACCAAAATGAGCAAAAATCAATCTCGTTAATAATGTCAATGTTGCACTTACCATGTTTTACGATAAATTCAATTTCACTTGTCACTATTTCTATTTCAATGAAAAAGATCTATAACTATAAACTGAACCTTAAACCTTACACTCACTATGACAAATGACCCTTTCTTTCAAAAACAAGCGGAAAAAAATCATTTTTCATTTTTGGCCCCCATGCCCCCCTTCCCCCCCTCAGATCCGCCAGTGCGTTCCCCTGGGTCACCCTGTATGTATATCCCAAAAACCCGGAAATTTCCGACTCATTTTGTGAAACAATTTTTAATTTCTTTACTCTGTGCATACTTCAATCATCCATTCATTTTGATAATACTCAACGTCATAATTATCACGGTACACCTCTGCTCAATTCAGTTCCGCACTTGTCATGGCCAGTAAATATAAGATTACTATCTGTGAGTTACAGCGTGAGAACTCATACACTGATATGTGTAGGTCTTGAAATGCAGAGCAAAAAATTAATGTACAATGTACGTGATAGTGTATGCAAATTTGGTTTGTAATTGTGATTGCGAATTTATCTCTCAGAGATTGAATGATGTAGGAATTTATTATAATTTTTCAATAACAAGCAAATAATTGTTTTCATGTCAAGATTATATTTAAAGAGATTTAACCGGCTCCAGCAACTGCGTTTCAGCTAGCTTACTGATACTGTTATTTTCTCTAGAAAGTGATGAGTTAGCACCAAAGAAAAAAAAATAGATCTGTGAAATTATGTAGAAAAGCATAGAAAAAAATTGATATTTTCTAAACATCGTGATGGTCGAAAATATATATGGTACGGATTACGTAGGCTTGCAGTTGGATTCGGAATGCGTAGTCCGGTAAAGTGGCATTTTGCGGATTTCTTTCAGTATCCAAAGTTGGCATTATTGGAGCGTGTACAAAAAAATATTTTTAGGCCCACATATTCATTAGTTGACACCAATATATATAAAACGGAACGAATATTTTAATTTCAGCGTTAATCCATAAATGAATATATCGCTAATATATGAATATCAACAGTGAAGAACAATATATTCATTATTTTTTACCTATATGAATATATGAAAATGAGCTTTTGAGTTCTACTACTAGATGGCGCGAACGTCTTGTAACCTATTTCTTTTGCGACGTGGAAACTCGGTTGTGTACAAATCATATTGGAAAGTAAAGTAATGTGTAACTCCTCTTACTAGGAACGTGATTGTGACAGTTTGTAATTCATTAATTGTATTATATTTGTTATTTCGATTGGCAAATTCAGTCTTTTGTTAAATGCTGGTGTTTTAGTCATTATATAGATTAATTAAATTGTTGTTGTAAACTTTAATTTAAAACAGTCTGTGGAATAATTTGTTGCCAAATTCTTTCAAAATACCAATTTTTATAAGAACCATTTCTTTCTTACATTTTCTTTTTTGTTATTTTTAAAAGCGAAATGAACTTGTCACCAACAGTTTACTTTTATGTTATTTTTGGACGAGGTGGCTTTGCTCGTTGTTGCCCTAATGTCAGATTGACAGTGATTTTTTTCCACGGAAGACCTATACTCCTACCATGGTTTTAAATGCGGAAAATTGCGCAAAAGCTGGACGTTATTATTAATATGTCACAAGGATCCCTTATCTTCATCGGTATACCATCAAAAGATTAGTCGAACGTTTTAGCACTGGCACAAAACGTACGGCAGGTAGTGGCAGAAAACGGAAAACTACTGCTATGAACTATTAATGACTTATTTCTTCACGTTATAACTCTGCGGGATCGTCATTTAACATCAGTGCAGTCAAGAAATCAACTCCGAAAGGTCCGAGTACAAATGTTAGTATGTGGACAGTTCGCCAAAGATTGAAGGAGTTTGGTTTGGAAGCTTACAGATCAGCAACTGGACCCAAATTGCATCGGCATCACCGCGAAGCTAGACTGCAATTTGCCACTGAACATTTACATTGGAACTTAGGGCAATGAAACAATAACAATATTCTTTTCACTGACGAATCCAGATTCTCTCCAGATGGTTGAAACTCTATATATGGTATGGATTATAATATTATACACAGTGATTTACGTAGGCTTGCAGTCGGATTCGAAACAGCCTAGTCCGGTAAAGTGGCAATTTGCGAATTCTTTTCAGTATCCAAAGTTAGGCATTTTGTGGAGCGTCTACAAAAAATATATTCTTCAGGCCCATATATTTATTAGTTCACATCAATATATAGTGAAACGGAACGAATATTTTTAATTCAGCGTTAATCTATAAATGAATATATCGCTAATATATGATTATCAACAGTGAAGAGCAAGATAATCATTATTTTTCAGCAATATGAATATATGATAATGAGCTTTTCAGATCTACTATTAGATGGCGCGAACATCTTATAACATATTTCTTCGCGACGTGGAAACTCTGTTGTGTACAATAAAAAGTAAACTAATAACCTCCTTCTAGGAACGTGACAGTTTGTCTTATTATTGTATTATATTTGTTATTTCGGGTACATTTACATGATATTTTTTTAACTATTTACGATTGATTGGCATTGTTATATTCAAAATAAAGAAATTTCAATTCATAGATTACTCGACATCTTGAAGAATTATATTTTATTGAAATATATGCTGTCAGGTTGGTAACAATCAGTAGAAGAAAATTGGAGCCAGAAGTGGAATACATTAATTTAGTCATATATAGAAGCTACATATTCAGATGCAATGCCAGAGAATGACACTAGCAGAATTTCTGAATTCAATTGTTAATCAAGGATGTGAACTAACTCTTTTTGTATAAAGTTTCACGAAAATAGTGATAATCCACAAACCCAAATTTGTAGCATTTGAAATATCTTAACAACCTTGTCAATGCATAGGAAGGTTAATGTATAGTTAGCCCATTCATGCCCCCTAAAAATAGCTAAATGACTTTCTTCAAATTGTTTTGCCTCTTGAATACGAATCCGTAAGAAAAACGCTCTAGACCATTTCCGAATTAGAGCCCAAGTACAATTTTCAAGCGCCGTTTTCTCTCCCAAAAATTATTCAAAATCCCCCATCATTTAACCAGCATAAACTACGAACACTGAATCACTCATTTTCGCCACAAATCTATCGAAAAAATCCTCCTTCCACCATACATCCTAACCTCTACTCGTATCATCAACAAGCAAACAACATAACCTCAGTGTCGAGTCAGATGTGTTGAAGAAGGAGGATTTTTTTGATAAAACCAGCAATATTTTGGGCCGAAAATTAGTGATACACTGATCGTAGTTTGTGCTGGTTAAAAGATGTAGGCATTTTGAGGGATTTTTGAGCGAGAAAGCGTAAAACCAATGCAGCGGGATGCGCGGTGGTGTTTGGATTATTTATTTTAAGTAATTTAATGATTTCGTTTATTGTTTTTTTGGCGCCGACTTGGAATTAGTTACATTAGTTTAGGAGCGTATTTATTAAAACTAAAAAGATTGATTTTATTTTTCGCTTTTCAGTTTTTTTTTGTCGTTTCAGATTTTTGTTAAAAAGTTTTTATTTTGTTTTAATTTATTGTGGCTAAAATCTATTGATCTACTCAATTAACAGTCTCCATTATGTTGTAGTGTCATCAGAACTACATATGTGTGCCAAGTTTCAACAGAATCGTTTCAAAAGTGAAAAATCAATCATCACCAATTTTTCTACCCTTAGGGGTGGAATTTTTTTCAAATTCCTATGGGACTCTTTTTAATGAGAAAAAAATCATTTTAATCGGATAACCCAGTACATAGTTATGCGTAGAAGAATCGGTTAACTTATAATACAAATGTAATACAATTCCCTATTTTCCTTCCCTAAGGGTGAATTTTGCTTTTCAAATTTGAATGGGACCATCTTTGAGGTATACCCTAACCAATTGAAAATAATTATTAAAATCGGACTACTCGGTAAAAAGTTATGCGTGGTCATACATGAAAAAAAAGCGTTTTTCTTCCGGATTCGTGTTCAGAAGGTAAAAACACCTAAGAAAAATCATACAGCAATTTCCAGAAAGCATGAGTGGGCTAGCTATACATTTACCCATTTCTTTAGTTTATGAGGGGGTTCATTTCGTTAATTATATTCTCATTTGCAAAAAACTGGAATTTCAGCATTAAAACGGAAATCCATATATCCTCATCAAAATGGTTCGGCAGCAATAGTTGTTTCTTCATTTGTTTATAACAAATTGTTCATGAAATAAACAAAAAAATTGTGATTATTTTCAGAATTTAAAAGAACACTAGAAATAATGATTTGAAAAAAATGTCACTTAATATTAATTTTAGCAACAAAAATTTTTAATTCAAAAATGCATTTCAAACAATATATTTTTTTGCAGAAACATTTTTTTCAAAAAATCATAATTTTTATTAATGTCAATTCTCAAGAAAAATTTTTTATCATTAATAATGCGTTTTTAAAAAATTTTTAAACAATTCTTAAAAAATGGCATTTAATTTAATAATAAATCGAATCATTTGGATAGAAAATTTTCTATGAAGAGGTGTTACGATATTTTCAGATTTTTCGGTAATAAATAGTCAATAGGTAACCAAAAATGATTCAAGATATTTCAATCGGTTTAGGAAGATAGAGGAAAATCAAAACTTTCGGTACAAATGTACATGTCAACTTTATAGTGTATACATCAATTTAATCAATCAAGTGAACAAAATCAATTACAACGACCGTAAAAAACGACCCCTAAACAATTCTCGTATAAACAAGAGTAGGAGACGAGAGAAAACCCTCCCCACACCCCAAAACCTACCCTAAAATTTACCTAACCCGAGCCCAACATCAGGCAGGATATCCCCTTCGCCTACCACACAGGAACGGCAAGCAGGATGCCCATATACCCTATCGAATAGGAAGGACTGTATATATAGTTTTTAAGTTGTAAATAGTAGAATAGGTTATGTAAAAAGACAACATTGAATAAACTCTTTTGAATTGAATTGAATTGGTAGTTACAAATTATTCTATTCTCCTACAAAAAACTCCATGAGTGAAATAATCTCGAGACATGAACTGCCTGAGGGGTTCTCGATGCAATTATATTGGATTACTGCGACCACGATGACAGACAAACGAACAATATTCGTCTCAGGGAGTGGATGTGCCAAACGCTCTCTCTTCCAATTTTATTTTCGGCTGCAACTGATTTCCGCAGTTACAGGTTTTGATGCGACAGAACTGCTTTTTGTTGCCTCATCATCTGTTCAGGTATAAGTCGAATTTTACAAGTGGAAACAATTTGTTGGGCATTTAGATTCGGCTTAATTGTTATGGCTGCCGTATTGTATCTTGAGAAACGAATTCCAGTTCAAGTATCTGTAGACTGTAATCAATAGAAAATGCGCAACAGGAAAAGGTCGCTATTGAAAATTACTTAATTATGTACCTACCAGCACAAGAACTGATTCGTTTGAGTAAATATTGAACACATTTGAGATCAGAAATAACTCTTGGAAGTTTATTGATATTTTCAGGAATCTCGTACAAAAAAATTATAATTCTGAAATGTCATATTTTTTCTTTGAGAATATATTGGAGACGTTTGATATGTTTTGTTTGATGCACATATTAATTTACCAAATACGCCCGTTGGATGGTGAATAGCCTCCAGCCACTAGTCCCAATCACTAATTAACGTGAAGGAATAGAACACAAGCTAATCTAGTTTCGTGAATAAAAATAAAGTTGAGAAGCAAGTTGACTTGCTTTTCAAGTAGGCTAAAAAAATTCATTGTGATATTTCAAGAGGATTCGTTATATTTATAAATATTTCATTATATAAAAAAAGAAATATCATCAATATTAGGAGTGAAAATATTACGGATCCTTACAATTCTGAACCACACTGATTATAAAAATGTATAGTCCTTATAAAAAAAAACGCATGCAACACAGTACACGTAATAGAAGTAAAACTTCTCGATCCAAACCTTAAGATATATATATATATATATATATATATATATATATATATATATATATATATATATATCGAATGGAACCAGTAAATGGTGGAGTTTTGCAGCAAATAAAAGAGAACTCTTTGAAGGTTGTCCAAGCTTCGGAAATTTTATTAATTATTCCCATCATCAGGGAAACTACAAAGTTGTAAAGATTACATTAGTTTTTTATAAAAATAAGATTGATATGACTTAATCTTTGGTGAGAATGATTATAATGGTGTTAAAGTATAATGGTTAACACATTATGAAGGATGAACGATGATACACTACAGTTTAAAATAACTAGTTGAGCATTAAAATGTCCAGTAAGGAATTCTGACGGTAGATTGACATGTCATCTGACAGACAGTTGACATGCCATCTGACGGGCTAAAATGAATTGAACTGATAACAATGGTGCCAAACTGTGCTCATAATTTTGTTCGATTAAAGGTTGGAGGTTATTGTTGAAAACTTTTTATCCAACGTCAATAGATAGGGAATAAATTTCACTGAGATGATTGATACTGTTTTTTTATTAATGCAGTTATTATCTTCAAAAATATAGGCCATTTCTAGTTAGGATCTTTTTGGTGGATGTGATTCACTGGCTAAGACCTTAGTGGATTCATAATTCATATGGTGGTCAAACTTATTCACATGATCGGCTAAAGCGCATCTTTCTGGATGTAATCAGCAATCACTTTTGTGGGAAATGATTCTAGCGCCTAAGACACTTAAAGTTTGACCAACATAATTCTTATCACACATTAGACAAAGAATAAATGCTGGTATATTAGTCATTATACAGGGTTAATCACATTGTTGTACAACTTTAATTTTAAAACAGTCTGGGATAATTTCGTTGCCAAATTCTTTCAAAATACCAATTTTTGTTCAGAACCATTCCTACCCTACATTTTGTTTTTTGGTTCATTTTTGAGAGCGAAATGAATTTGTCACCAACAGTTTACTTTTAATGTTATTTTTGGACGACGTGGCTTTGCTCGTTGTTGCCCTAATGTCAGATTGACAGTGATTTTTTTTTTACGCAAGACCTATACTTCTAGTATGGTTCTAAATGCGGGAAATTGCGCAAAAGCTGGACGTTATTATGAATATGTCACAAGAATCCCTTCAAAAGAGTAGTCGAACGTTTTAGCACACAAAGTGACAGAAAACGGAAAACTATTGCTATTAATGACTGATTTCTTCACGTTATAACTCTGCGAGATCGTCATTTAACATCAGTGCAGTCAAGAAATCAACTCCGAAAGGTCCGAGGTACAAATGTTAGTATGTGGACAGTTCCCCGAAGATTGAAGGAGTTTGGTTTGGAAGATTACAGCATTGGCGTCACCGCAAAGCTAGACAAAAATTTGCCACTGAACATTTACATTGGAACAATATTCTTTTCACTGACGAATCCAAATTCTGCTTATATTCTCCTGATGGACAGAAGATGGTGAAGGACCGGAGAAGGATTTGCAGAGTGCATGTTCAGTCCCCGTCTGAACTATGGAGGAGATGGTTTGGGCAGGAATTACCCGGGAGGCTTGCACTGAGTTGGTGGTCATCGATGGATTCTTGACGGGCCATCGAATATTGAGGACATAAGTGGATTTATCGGCGATGGTATTATCCGAATGCAGGATAATGCGCCGCAACATACAGCAATGTGTGTTACACAATACCTCACGGAAGTTAGTATCAACAAAATGAACTGGCCAGCATGTTCGCCTGATCTCAGCCACATGGAGCAAGTGTGGGACATACTTGGTAGGCGATTCAGAGATCGCGAAGTATCTCCGTTTACACTAAATGAGCTTCGTTTAGCCCTTCAGCAGGAATGCCAAAATATTCCTCAAGATGCTATTCGTAACCTTTTTGGCAGTATGAACCGACGTATGCAGGCACTTATAAGAGCTAGAGATAGTAATACAAAATATTAATCCGAATTGGTTGTAAGAAGTTCGTTTCTTTAGGTAAGTTATGGTTGAATTGGTTAGTTTTGAAGTCGAATTTAAGATTGCATAAATACATTTTCTGATTTGTGTAAATTGCATATAATTGCTTTTTAAAACTGAACAATATATTATTGCCTATTTATTGCTAGACCCATAAACTAAGCTGAAAAACTGACATTAGGGCAACAACGAGCAAAGCCACCTTAGTAAAAAACTAACATTTCTTAAAGTAAACTGTTGGTGACAAGTTCATTTCGCTTTTAAAAATGAACCAGTGCACCTGAAGACAACAAAAACAAAATGTAGAAAAAGCATGGTCCTTAGCAAAAATTGGTATTTTGAAAGAATTTGGCTACAAAATTATTCCAGTGTTTTTAAATTAGGGTTTTACAACAACCTTTCAATTAACCTTGTATAATGACTAATTCGCCAGCATTAACAAAAGACTGGACATTCAAGTTGAAATTAACCATTTTATCTGCACTTTGCTGAAAAAAAAATTGAACTAAAAATAAAAAAATAGTAAGACCTCAAATATTATCATATATAGTGAAAACCGCACTCTTTGACTTGCGCACGCACTACAACAAAACCACACGTTCAATTAAGGTTTTCAGGACATTGACTATAGCATGGAAACAGTTCCAATCACAATGAATACACGTTTCAAAACGTAAATAAACTTCGATGCATTTTATACCCCCAACCACTTTTAGAGTATTACTTACGTTACTCTGCAAAATCGTTTGTGCAATTTAATAGCAACATATCTTAGCACGGGTTCTTTCGTCTTTTGAATATCACCTAATTACAACCGCGGAAACGTTCATACAGTCAGGAAATTTCGTGTGTTACCCACTTCCGCTATTGAATAAAAAACAACTAAATATCAATAGATACTCACAACAAATACATGAAATACATCTATGAAAATGGTTGACTTTCAGAATAAATCTTTGGGGTTTCGTAAATAAAATGACCAAATTTTTGGGGGTTGAATATTCGAACTATTTCAACCTATTGGGCCAAATGCTACGGACCCATTTTACCTACGATATTTTCTGGGAGAGCACTGTCTGTTGAATATAGTATTTCAGAACTGCGTTTAGTAGCATAACTTACGATGTCCACATCTCAAACTGGATATAGATTCCAATTTTTCAATACGAATGCAGCTAATATTTTATTTTGTTTCAGAAATGCTTCACCAGGGAGAGCTCTCCTCTTCAATGGAGTCACTATCTTATGATTCATCTGTTACTTCTCCAGCTTCCAGTAATGGTCATCAGAGTCAAAGGACTAAACGAATGAGGACTTCTTTCAAGCATCATCAGCTCAGGACGATGAAAACCTATTTTGCTATCAATCAGAATCCTGACGCTAAGGATCTCAAACAATTGGCTCAGAAAACTGGACTATCCAAAAGAGTTCTCCAGGTAATTAGAGCATTACTTGAATACAATAAATTTAAAAAAAAAAAGATTTTTTCCCCAAGATTTCTGAAAAAAATGGAAAAATATTTATAATATTCCAATCATATGAAAAATGCTGAAGAAACCATAGAAAGACGTAGTCATGTACTGAATTTGAATTCAGACCCCCAAATATCAGATTTTCTATCACAATGTTCTGAATTGATGACAATTATCCTAAATAATGAAAAATGCAATAGTTTTTATTCATATTTGAGAAATACGATCATTAAAATAAAAATTGAATATATTCAACGTGGTAACATTGTTGAAGGAAAAATAATTTCGAAAAGGAAAACATTCTCAATAAATATCGATTAGATGTTTTGTTCTGAAAACTGAAAAGCTGATAAAAATGAAGGTATTTTTTGGCAATATCTAATAGAAAACAGCTACTTCTCCTGCTGAAGCCTCGGTTGACATTGATCTACACCTTATAGGTATTTTGAAAGGACCCTATCTGATGAGAAAAATCTGAAAGTAAAAATTTGCATTTTTATTCAGATTGTCATTTGATTTTCTATTCCAGTCCTAATTAAGAACTGCTATAGAAGAATGAGACAAATAAAAATTTTCTCCAAGAAGGAGTACTCGCCAGAAATCATTTGTCTGAATGAAAATGAAAATTTTCTCTCTCAGATTTTTCTTAGCAGTAGGGTTCTTTCAAACTATCTATGAGATGTAGTTCAATATCCCGCGTCTTTAGCCAGTTGTTTTCTGTTAGATATTCACAACAGAAAACTTAATTTTCATCGTTGATTTTTCAATTTTCAGAAGGATCTTTTTGATAGATATTCAATTAAGAATGTTCCCCTTTTCTACATAAATAGCACCTCCCCCCAAAAGGGGGGGGTATTAGAGTGGCAGATCATTTCACATCTGATTTTATGAACACCCTATTCATATTTATGAACAAATCAGCAAATAATTAGTTCCGTTATTTCTTCAAGGTTTGGTTCCAAAATGCTAGAGCTAAGTGGAGGAGAAATCTGATGAGACAAGAGGGATCGAATAACAACAATATACAAAATCAAGGACCTAATGGACCACCATCTGTTGGATCAAGCATCATCGAGTCGAATAGTTTGTCACACCAATCTCTAGATGACCTCCATCACCACTTACACTCACAGAATTCACAAACGATAACATTTAACGACATATACTAGTTTCGTCATTTCGAAAAAATATACATATCAGAAAAAAATTAAAAGACAATCCAGTAAACATACGTATAGGTCGCTATATATCATACAGGATGTTTCAGTTGAATTATTTGTAGAGTAAGCGTACCTGACATTTACCACAATATTTCCTGCTGCCCTGATGTAACTCACATGTATGAAATATAAGAAATCCGATTTTTTCTTTTATTTCATTGCCATGTTTTGCTAAATGATAATACTGAGTGCTACATCTATATTAAATAATGAATAAACGGATATGATAAATATTTTCAGTATAACTTAATTTTCATTTAGGTTGAAGATATATATATTTTCGTATATTCATATTATATGTGAGAAAATTGCTACGAAAGCTAAACAGAATAAACTGCAAGCAGATACTAGAAATACTGCGTTAAAAAATAGGGAAAAAAGATATCTTCATTCATTCTTTGTGAACTCAATATACAATTTCTTAAAATCTTCAAGTTAGGGTAGGAAAAGTAATTCTGAAATATATCTTTTCTTAACTGCCATGAATAATAGGAAGTGGCAATCCTAAAACTTGGTACACACCACATTTACGAATATGACATGAACGAAAGAAACATATTCATAATGTCTCTTAGTTATATGAAAAGTTGTTCGGAAACTAAATCGGAAGCGTTTCAAAATTAAGATCATCAATATGTCTGGTGGATGTAAAAATATGTGGTATTTGTTCACATCCAAAACGTTTAATACAAAGTATTGAAAATACACTGTTGGAAAAGAGTTGTTGAAATAACAAAAATTAAGAAACCCAGGAGGTCCACTAGTATTATTGGTGAAATTGGCAAATTTTGATATTGACGATGTTCACATTCACACATTTGTGGCTTTCACACAAATTTTTGCTATTTAACAAATTCAGCAAAGTAAATGCCACAATTAGACTGTAGACGATTTTACAAAATAAGTAGTGCATCAACAACATTCAGTTGCTATTTTTTCACCTTTTTTTTGTCAAGCCGACCCAAAAATGTTGTTACAGTGAAGTAATTCATTTACTTTTTTCAATGAATTAACATAATATTTTAGTGAAATTAACATTGTTATATTGTCGATTCCTTTACTAGTTTTCATCATTTATAAACTGACAAGAAGTAATGTGTAAGCCTCATGCTGTTGGAATCTCATTCTCTTTGTGTTGTTGTTGAAATAAAATGTTGTCAATTCTTTTCTTTTAGTTTTTTATACTACACAGAAAAAAGTTTTATTGTCTTTTATTTCTTGTCAAAACATAAATCATATTTTTTTCAAATACTCAATTAGTATTCACTTTCACTATTTTTTTTTGTGAAAATATCTACTATTTGTTGGTAATATAGTTTTTCAGGAGGAATGGTTTAATAAATCAAGAATATATAACATTAGAATATTTTAATGTTTCTATTATTAAAAAATAAATACTCTATTATGATAAATAACAGTTGAATGTCGATAAAATAAAATTAACATTATTATGTGGAGAAATGTACAAATAAACATAAAGTAACACAATGAGTGAATGCTAACTTCATAATCCTTTGGTGGATTAATATAAAATATAGTGTATTATAATGAATAACACTGCCGCGTGGAAGTAAAGAGCAGTAAGTGCAAGAATAAAGATTTTGAGTTTGCCAATTTATATTTTTTTTTCACCCAACTGCGGCGAAGCCCAAAAAGACAGTTATGTGTTTGACCTGTATGTATGTACACAGGTCAAACACATAACTGTCCTTTTGGCTTTGCCGCAGTTGGGTAAAACATTATATAAATTGGCAAACGCAAAATCATTTTTCTTGTACTTACTGCTCTTTACCCTCACGCGGCAGAAGAGTTGAATGCCAAGAAAATAAAATTAACAACAGGTACCGAGTAATAAAATATAATAACACCGAAACAAAATGTTTGCCTATTCCAAAATAATTTCAGATTTCGGCACAATACAACGAAAGTTCTGTTTATATGGCAAACTCAAATCATATGCAACCAGATGCTTCAAATTTTTAAGACTAATCAACTTGTAATTGAATCTTTCTTATTCTTCTATTATGTAAGATTGAGATTTGTCATCAAGCATTGGGTTATTGGTGGCGTGAGCACAAATTGCAAATATTTTACCAAATATAGGGCACATGTATTGACACACTACAAATACCACATTAACAATACGTCTCACAGAGGACAGAGGACTGATTGAGACGATATGCTCTGGAAGCGAATTTTTGGCGCTAATTCGATACTCGCATATGCACGAGAATGCCCGAAGGTGATCAATTCCCTTTTCACAACGAAATAGGATAAATTCCACAAATTTATTGGACAATACCACCAACAGTTTTGGTAATCCAACAATTTGCTTTTTGCTATAACAGTTGTTTAACACACAAAATTGTCGATTCATAGCTATGAATGCCTAATTGATGTTGCTAATAAATGCACATCAATATTCTGAATTTGCAAGAGCATTTGATATTTTGTTTCAAGTCACGAAAATATTTGCAAAATAAAATTGTTACAGCAGCAACTTTCTGTTTGAAGATTTCGTCAACAATGAGGTAGACACACTGACAAAAAATGAGTGAAAATTGACAATGGATGAATTTAACTACAGCCGGAGTAATTTTAGTAGTGAATTCCTGATTGATTGTTGTTTGATTTTGGCAACATTTTTTCAACAAAACTAGATATTGTTGAAATTAACAACTCTTTTCTAACTGTGTATGTGGGACATGTTCCGTGAAAATAAGTGAAGAGTACTTTTTGGAATCCAAGTTGGTATAAAGCGAATATAGGTGTGTTTACTGAGAATGAATAAAAATGACATTTATCGAGTCTATTGCGATTGAAAACCATCATCGAATTGATACTCTTCGATGTATATTTGTCAAGTAATTCCACTTCAGAAGTTTTTTCCATAGGTTCTATTTCTTATTTTCTGATATGGAAATTATATTGAAACCCCAACATGTTCCTTCATAATAGTGATAAATATTTGTGAGTTGGATAAATTTTGACTTATTTATTATATATAACGATACATTTACTATTTATATTTGCATGAATGTGCCACCAAATGTCCGATTTCCATCACAATTCACACCAAAAGACGTGAGAATAATTTTTAATATTTTTTTAAATATTACGATTATCATATTCACATTTCATAGTATTCATAGTGCATTGAGTAGTTGGATGTTCACTCGTGAGTAATTATACAATTTGTGTCGGATTTGTATATGTCAAATTGATACGCACATCTCACGAGTTATTTGTATATATGTGTAATATAATAGAATGGAATTCTACGATTGTGTTTTATTATAACTGGTCTTCCGATTCCTGTTTGATATTCAGATCGTATCACCACAATATTCACTCAAATATATATCTCAATGATATTTTTTTGATTTCTATTCACTGAAGTAATCATTCACAACGCTCTAGAAAAACCGTTAACATGCGAGTTTGACTCATGTACTGAGGGTTACGTAGCACTACTTTTTAATGTATTTGACTTCGAACCAAGGAGTGTATTGTTTTCGAAGCTCATACAGTGTGACCCATTCAAAATGGAACCACCCCTGTAGAATACATATTTTTCAGTCAATCTCATATTTTTTTTTAATATTAAACATCAAAAACTGTATCTTGACACAAATTTTCATAACTTTAGTTTCATTTCCAAGGCACTCTATGGTTTTTTTTCTTTGTCAAAAACGGCAAAAGTTTATTAGGCAATTTTTGTTTTTAAATTTGACTGAACCACTGGATTCGTAGTCGTTATAGATGGAAACCATCAGAATTTCATAAAAAAATATTGGTTAACAACGAAGTTTCAACAACTTCAATTTTGGAAACAAAGTATTTGATAATAATTCTTATTTAGATTATAGACATATTTGAAATCTGGCAACACTGCCGAAACAAAGTAGAACCCCAGTGAATTTGTACAGCGAAAATCCGAAGTCAATAGCTCATTCCGTTCTACAGTTATAACTCCTGAAAGTATGGCAATGTGAGCGATTTGTGGTGTACTAAATCACAGCCTACTATTGATTTAGTACAATACCTATGCCTAATGTATTATAGTTCAGCTTTCCTCAAATTATTGATACCTTCTCTAAAAGCTTGTTTTAATTGAGTTTTGCAGAATTTAAAAGGAACATTTTTCGTCCTGCTTTCTGTTTTATTATTCAATAAATAATTTTGATACTTTAAAACATGATTCGGTTCATTTTGTTTTTATCGGCTATGGAAGACTGCATAACTTAAAAATGAACTTTTAATTTTCTGTTATTTTCGAATACACTTATAACCTAAACTCAAATGAACTATTTTAAGGGAATATAATTCACAAATCCAGTGGCGTAGTCAGATTTTTATTACAAAATCGCTTCCACCACAAATCGCTCACATTACCATACTTTCAGGAGTTATAACTGTAGAACGGAATGAGCTATTGACTTCGGATTTTTGCTGTACAAATTCACTGGTGTTCTACTTTGTATCGGCAGTGTTGCCAGATTTCAAATATGTCTATAATCTAAATAAAAATTATTATCAAATACTTTGTTTCTAAAATTAAAGTTGTTGCAACTTCGTTGTTAACCAATATTTTTTTATGAAATTTCCATGGTTTCCATTTATAAAGACTACGGATCCAGTGGTGTAGTCAAATTTCGAAACAAAAATTGCCTAATAAATTTTTGCCGTTTTTGCCGAAGACAAAAATCCATAGAGTGCCTCGGAAATGGAACTGAAGTTATGAAAATTTGTGTCAAGATACAGTTTTTGATGCTTCATAATAAAAAAAAATGTTTTTGAGAATGATTGAAAAATGCGTGTTCTACAGGGGTGGTTCCATTTTAAATGGGTCACACTGTATGAGTGAGTAGTGAAGTGTTTATAAATAAAAGTATAAGTACAAATATATGATACATCAACACTATTTGCGACTTTCGAAAACGAGAAACGGGACAAGCTATTATGCAATCAAGTTCTCCAAAGTTCAATGTTGACTTATTGAATTTTGACCCCGAAAACCCCTAGATACCAATTTTGAATAGAATCGGACCATAATCACAGAAATTGTCCGTGATATTAAAGCCGCCATTTTTTTTTTTTTGTCTAACAAAAATTCCATAATGCATTGTCACCGGAGTTATGTACATCTGCGAAATTTCAAATCAATCGGACGATTAGAAGTGGGTCCAATTTAACTTGCAAAATTTGATTACAGACTGACAGACGGACACATAGACAGACAGACATCGGGACGGATGAAACTAAATGAAAGCTTGTAAAATGGAGGTAGTTACTCCAAGGAATTCGTCCCCAAGATAATTATTTCCTTACTGCCTACCACAGACAATAATAATATAAGTTTATTCAGTCAGACAATTAAGACAGTTTCAAGTGAAAATTTCGAGAGTGTGGCAGGATAATATATCCTGGTAAAAATATTATCGAATAAACAGGTATCGACTACGGCAGAGACTGTGCGTGGGCGAGTTAGTTATTCTAAATTATTGACAGTTGTTTGTACAACATATTTTGAAATCAAGGTCAACTTGAATTTGTATGTAAAAATATAAATTATAAAAAAAATATCCTTAAAATAATAATCTGCGACCCCGAAAACCCCTAGATACCAATTTTGAATAGAATCGGACCATAATCACAAATATTGTCCGCCATTTTGTCTTTTTTCTACCAAAAATTTCATAATGCATTGTCACCGGAATTATGTACACCTGCCAAATTTCGAATCAATCAGACGATTAGAAGTGGGTCAAATTTAACTTGCAAGATTTGATCACATACAGTCAGACAGACTCCGGGACAGGTAAAACTAAATAAAATATTGTAAATAAAAACATATTATCCTAGAGTGTTGAATTCACTAAAATAATTGTAATATAAATAAAATTATATTAAATATGCTAAAACAGGGCTAAAATGAGACTTACAGATAATTATTGAATTATAAATTTCACAATGAAGGGAACAAACAATAATTATATAATAATAATGAGCAAAAGGGAAACATTCTCAATTGAATATTGATAGAAATATTTTTCTGTGAATTGAAAAATCCATGATTAAAAAGTTATTTTTTGTGAATGTCTAACAGAAAACAACTACTTCCCACGCTGGACATTGAACTACATCTGATAGATATTCTGAAAAGGCCCTAACTCAAAAGAAAAAAATCTGAAATTGAAAATTTGCATTTTCATTCAGATAGTTATTCGATTTTCTATTCCAGTCTTAATTAAGAACTCATAAAGATGAATGAGGCAAAGAAGAATGTTTTCCAAAAGAGAGTACTCACCAGAAATCATTCGTAACATTGACGCAGGAGAGACATCGCATTCACTAGGTCTTCAATACATTTTTGTCGACGAAAATCTATTTCACGCTTCCACGATCATCAGGAAGACCGGAAGAAATGGGAAACACATTTTCAAGAAGCAATCTCACTTTGCAAAGATGGAAAAAGTTAGAATCATTTCTTTTGGAGAGACACTTTGAAATCAGTGTTTTCTGACATTGGAACCTGTCATGGGGTATGATAGATTGATTTGTTGAAAATATAAACAGGATGTTCATAAAATCAGATGTGGAATAATCTGCGACTGAAAGGTAAACTTCAGTCACTATCTTCCATCGTCGAAATAACCTCTTGTGGGGTATTCATGTCATGTTCTCAATTGAGAATGTTTCCGTTTTCAACATGAGTACCCCACAAGAGGTTATCTTGACGATGGAAGATAGTGACTGAAGTTTATCTTTCAGTCGCAGATGATTCCACATCTGATTTTATGAACATCCTGTTTATATTTTCAACAAATCAATAATGAGCAGATCTGGAAAATATTTAATATTCCAATAATTAAGAAATAAATGGATAACCATACGTTTTAAAGAAAGAAGGTAATATTTGGTCTGTTTTTAAAGAAATATATGTTTGAGGCTTCTTTGATTCCAGTTGGGAGCAAGTAATAGAATCTACTAGATAAAAAATATGATTTCTTCAACCTTATTCTCTTTCTGTATGATGCCATTTTCAGAGCATTATTCGTTTTCAGACGGGTTAGGTTTTATCGTTGATGAGTGGTAGATTAATCTACTTTTGAATTTTTGATTACAATTTTATGATAATAATGCTGCAGTAAATCAAGTACCTACTTCAGTTTCTGTAAAAATAGATCGGATGAGTATGTGATTGGTTTGGATGATATAATTTTCAAAAATATATTTTGAATAACTTAGAGAATCTGCAAGTATGCATCTGTTGCTGCACCAAGCTACCGTAGGTAAGGCGTATTTCCACCATTGCATGATAAAGAATTTTGAGATTTTTGAGTCCAGTATTAGCTGAACGTTTTTGAACTTATACAGGAGCAAACGCAGAGTTTTGCAGACTTGTTTATCCCACATAAAATGACAATAAACAATTATGATAAGATATTTCACATTTCACGTTTCGTAATAGATTCATCGGAACGTACATCAATTTGTAACGTATCATACTCAGGGATAACTGACGTAACAAGAGAAGGGAACGGAACAGGTTTTTCCATAATTGATACTTTTTGCCCAAAACATTCAATTAGATTTCCCATATCTCTTTCTGCTTTTTCTTTCAACCCGTTCCACACCGTGCCCCCCTTAAGGTTGAGCGCCCATGGATAGTAAATCCCCTTCATGTTATGTGTGAACGAGATTTACTGTCCATTTCCATCCTTCCCCGCTCCTCCTTGGAGCGGTCCTCAACTCGCAAATGGCACGTTTGCGAAATTGAAATCGTACTTCCTGTGGTATGAAGTCAGCCTCTGAGTGCTTTAAACCCCTTGTTATCTGATCTCTGTATGTTTACCTGACTTGTGCTGTGTGTGCATGGTGGTGATGTACCTGATGGGTGTGTAAGTGTATGGTGTGATGTGGGTGTGTTGATCTTACGTGTTTTGTATTGAGTTGTTACTCACCTGACGCGCCGGAGTGCTACTCTCGGTGGTGGACGGTCGTTTTGGTAGACTGGTCGCAAATGCTTTTCCCTTTCTCTAAACCTGGGATCGTCCAGGTTTAGGTTTGCGTGGATGTCTTGAATCACCGGGTTCGCGTGGGTGTCCGTCTTCAGGAACGTCGCGGTGGCGTGGTTCCGAAGATGGTGGTCAATGAAGTTCGGATTGACATTCAGGTCCCTGTAGATGAATCTATACGGGACGTATCTGGGAGCGTTCACTGCCATTCTTAGGCTCACGTTCAAGAATAGCTGGATCTTGGTCCTGTATGTTTGTGCGCATTGACCCCATGCGGCGGATTCATACAGGATGATGGGGAGGAGGATGGTCCTGATAAGGAGCAGTTTTAACTGGAGGTCCATGTTGCTACTGCGTCCTATGAGGGGGTAGAGGTTCTTTCGCTAGTCCGAGCCTCCGATCTACGTGTTGCCTGAATGTCAATCTTTTGTCCAAAGTGACTCCAAGGTATTTGGCCTCGTTTGCCCATGGGATTCGTTGGTCATTCATGATGACATGTCCTGACGGTGTTGTTCGCCTTCTGGTGAAAAGTATTGCTTGGCTCTTTTCCGCGTTGATCTCGATCTTCCATAGGTTGAACCAGTCCTCAAGCTTGTCTGCTTGATCTTGTAGGTACCCAAGTAGCACGGAGTCATAAAATTAACATATTGACTTTTTATACCGTCTTAGAGACCACGTATTTGTATGTTTCAAAACCAAAAAGTTAATGTGCGTTTTATAACCTTTATGCGTTGCTATGACGTCGTGTAGTAGATATAACGAGAGTACAATAAATAACTCTCGAGATGAAGTTGTACTGTGGTTTGTATGTAAATAAATTTTATGTGTCGTTAAGTAGAACTTAAGAGTTCTGCTCTGAGGTTATTATGACAATGAACATATGTGGTTCTGATGAATAGATTTTTGAAACGTTTCTACGACTACATATTGTACTCATGTAATGTAGTTTTATCAACTGATGAACTTTGGTCGTAATGATTACATTATGTATCTAGGTTAGATTATTTTTGTTGGTTTATTATTTTTGTTGGATAGGTATATTGTGTTATGTATGTAGAATATTCAGTTCCGTATGAATGATTAAAATGCCAAAACAAAAATCCAATCTGCCTTACAAGAGAACTGGAGCGTATAGAAAAATATAAAGAGGAAGGATGAGTGCCTACCCCAAAATTAACATCTGAAATAATTAATCAGTCTATCGGGACACTGCAAAAAAATGAAGTTCATCCAGTTCCTTCATTTGTTTTCACAACAAGAAAAGACATAAATAATATGTATGTGCATTTCGAGTGATAAATAAAAAATATTTAAATATAACTGCTCAACATCAACATAACCTCTATTGTAAACGTCAGTTATTTTTAGCGTTTTCCATTAGGCGGAACTAGCGGAATGCTTAAGTGTATATCTTTTTCTGTTTTGATAGCATTACGACGTTAGTACAACAAAACTTGCTACTTGTGGTCACAGCGACTACATTACAACTTTTTAATGTAAGATATTGCGATGTCTTTGAGATACTCGTATGATAGTACATACCGGAGTAATTACAACTTTCCGACACTAGAAGGACGGCATCCATGTTTTTCGATTGATTGATAACATCATTCTGGTAGCCATATTGGAACAAAAATAGTTAAAATAAAAAATATGGGACCCTGGGTATTATATCAATTTTAAAATCATTGGAGATGTGCTAATCAAGTATCTTTCGTAATATGGTCTACATATTTCAACGATTAATGAGAAAAATTGATGAAATATATTTTTTCTGAAATGAAAATAAATATTTATCTCTCTTCATTTTCGAGGCGCATGAATTTTAAGTGAGTAGAATTGGATTTTGATCGTAAAAATGGATTTGCTTGGTCACTAGAGTTTCAGAACAATTCTTAAAGACACATAAATGAAAATCATTTTTATCTCGATAACTACACGGTCACAGAATATCATGAACATGTAAAGGAAGGCTGACTAATCTATTATATTGATATTATATAAAATCTTTTGATATGGTATACATATTGTAATACTATATTAGAAAGATTATGACCTTCATGCATAATGATATAGTGACTACACTAAGACCACAGAACGACCCTTTTGCGACTGGCTTATATAAGTCTATATTGGCAAGTCATTACCACTACTTTATAACGTCGATGTGACGTCGCAAGAGTGTGCCTTTTTGTCGTATTGGCATACATAGCGACGTCTTAGCATATTACAAGACATAAGTCATGGACTTTTGCGAAAGGTCTAGTAGACGTCTGTACAACCGAATTATGACCTCTGGGTGCTACTTGGGTATCGGGTTACTTGCGTTGCGTTCACCGATCTGGCCACTAGTGCTGTGTCGTCCGCGTACAGCGCTAGCTTGTTGAAGTTGTCAGCAGGCTTTGGAATATCCGCCGTGTAGATGGAGAACAGGTGTGGAGATGAGACTGCGCCTTGCGGTACTCCTGCTTCTAGGGTCCTCACTGCTGAGAGGTCGCTGCCAACTTTACATTGGCACCGCCGTCCTCGCAGGAAGGAGTCTATCGGCTTCACTATGGGAGTGGGGTATCCGAGGTCTGTCATTTTGGTGATTAAGCCATCGTGCCAGACCCTGTCGAAGGCCTTGGAAACGTCTAGGAATAAGACTCCTGTGTGGTGTCCTCTGCCCAGGTTGGAGCCTGTTACGCGAAGTCCACTATCCTCAGGACCTGCATTTCCGTAGAGTGTCCTTGTCGGAAGCCGAACTGCTCGCCTGGTAGGACGTTAAGTTCTTCCGTGAGTGGTTCCAATCGTCTCTGGATGATTCGCTCTGCCACCTTGCTCATCGAGGGTGTGAGGCTGATGGGTCGGTGGTTTTGCGGTATCACATGGTTCTTGTTGGGTTTTGGGATCATGATAACCGTGGCTTCTTTCCATGGTCGTGGAAAGTGTCTGAGCCTGAGCACTGCATTGACGATGTTGGTCAAGGCAGCAATTCCTTTTCTCGGTAGAGCCTTCAAGGATCTATTCGAAATTTGGTCTGGTCCGGGTGCTTTGCGGGCAGCAAAGTTTCGGATGATGTCCTTGATTTCTCCTGCCGAAGTTGGTTCAAGGACGTGCTCGGCATCATTGATCCGTCTTATTCTCCTGATAGTCTGACTGGCTCGGGATTCCATGTCTTCCACCTCGTCGGTTAGGTTGACCTGGTTGTCTCTACACTGGCGTTCGATGGCGTCCGCGAATGCTTCTGCCTTTTCGTTGTCAGTGTAGACCAGGCCCCCCTCTCCGTGTAGTGGCGGGCACGGTTTTCTTCTGCCTTGACGAAGTACTCTCTGCATTTTCCATACGTGCTCATTTCTGTCATCCTGTTTGTCGATTGCTGTGTTTGGTGAGCTCTGAGTTCCAGCCGCAGTTGCCTGCCTGCCTGGTTGATTCTTCTTTTATCTTCGGGGGGTCAGTGTTCTCTGGTATCTCTTTCTCAAGCGGCGCCTGTTCCTAACTAACTCCCTAACCTCTGGGGTTAGTGCTAGTTGGAAGTTGAACCTGGTTTTGGGTGTCTTGGAGCTGCGTTCTATGGCTTTCTGGATAGTTGTTGCAACTGTGTTGTTGCTCTTTCGAGGTCTGTCTTTGTGTGTATTTGTGGTATGTGTCCTATGGAGTCGTGTATGATTCTTTGGAATCGGTTCCAGTCGGTGGTCTTCCTGGTAGCTGGTTCCTCAGGTTCCGCGTCTCCCTCCCCTATTGTTAGTGGGATTGGGTTGTGGTCTGAGGAGCCTTCGTCTAATACTTCCATCTCAGTGTTGGCTGGGATGGACTGTATCATGTATGTCTAGGATGTCTGGTGTGTGGTTTGCTAGTCCGTGATAGGTGGGTACGAAGGGGGCTATTACTTCGATGTCGTTGTAGTCGGCCAGTAAGTTCTCCAGATTTCGGCATCGTGGATTGTTCTTTCTGCAGTGCCATGTCTGTGACTTCGCGTTGAAGTCTCTGATGGCTACAGTGGGCTGATTGTCTGGAAATAGTTCTACTAGGTCTTCTCTTTGTATATTACCCCCTGGCGAGATATACGTTGAGATGATTCTTAGCATTCCTATGCGTCTGACCTTCACTTTTACTGCGACTGCTTCTCCTCGAGATAGTTCTGGTTTTTCAGCTTCGTGTTGTTCGATGCCGGTCCTTACTAGCAGGGCTGCGCCACCGCGGGTTCGACACCCGGGTCTGTCTGCTCGGTAGCAGGTGAATCCTGGAAGATGGAAGTTCTTCTGGGGTTTCAGCGCTGTTTCCTGGATGGCGATGATGTCCACTTGTGTTCTGGATATCAGTTCGTGCAGCTCATTCCTGCGGGCGAGTGCGCTGCTGATGTTCCAGGAGCATATTGTGAGATTTTCCGGAGGCAGTCTTAGCATTTATGGTTTCTGGAGGCCTGACTCTGCAACCCGTTCCAAGTATCATCCTCGTATATAAGGACGGTGTCGTCTGCGGAACTGGAAACTTCACAGGAACTATTAAAGGTAAGTATAGAGTTTATATAAATTATAAATAGGATTGTAGCCACTACGGTTCGTATAGTTTGCTCAAGGTTTCCTCAATTTTCACACATTGTTTTTTTATTTAAAAGGTGAGTTTTCAGCAATTCAAGTGCATTTCCTCTAAATCCCAGGTCTTTCAATGAAACTGTATTTGATTGACAGTGTCAAAGGCTTTTGCAAAATTCAAACAAACATTTAAGGATGGACAACCTCTATCCAAATTTTCATAAATTTGAGTTGTAAGTAAGTGAATTGCATCTTCCGTAGATTTACCATCCCCAAATCCGAATTCTCTATTTGAGATCAATTTTTATTTTTCTGTATACTTTATCATTCTGTTTTATAACGTTTTCCAGTAATTTAGCTAAGTTGCCTTCGAGAGAAATTGGGCGATAGTTACTTGGGTTACAACTTTTGCTGAATAGAGGTTTAATAATTTATGGAAAATGGCCCTCTATTAGTACTTTATTTATTAGATGTGTAAGCGGATTCGACTCCACCAATTCCTGGTGCTTCGTTGGATTTGAGGAAATGAATCAGATTTATAACTTCTCCTTCATCTTGGCCGAAAAAATGTAGAATGTCGTGCAGAAAATCTCTTCAGAGGACATTTTTTTTGAAGTATTACTTGCCTAGCAAGATTATCACCGACATTTATATAATATTTGTTGAAAATATCAGAAATTTCCTCTTTATTTTCTGAGAGTTGGCTATTTTCATTCATAATTTGTGCGATTCCTATGTTATTTTTGTTTTTATTATGTCCCACAATGCTTGACTATTATTTTTATTGTTTTCGTTTGTTTTCTATGGTAACTTTTTTTCCTGTTTTTTATTAAAAAATGCAGTGTCAAACATATTATTTTTGTAATTCTTGAATAATCATCCCTGTTGTTTATGGACCGTATTATGTATCCTATCGTTATCCATGCTTTTCTCTTAATATATGCTTGAGTTTTTTGTGTTTTGTATTTTCCTCAATTTTTATTTTTAACGCATCTAGAAAGAACAATGTTGCATCGTCTTCGTTATCAATTGACAAAAACTAGTTTCAATTAAAATCTTGCAGGTTGATATTCAAATCTGGATATTTAATTAAAAAAATCATTTGTATATAATTGTTTTTCTGAAAATCAATTTCAATTTATAGTTTCGCGATAATAGTGTAATAATCGGTTATAATAGTTTTATTCACGTATGAACTGATACTGGTGTTCTCCCGTTGTGTTTTAATAAAAAAATGGTCTAAGCAGGTTTCGCTTTTTGAAATGTGTTCAAATATTCAGCTACCGATCTTCTTCTTCTAAAATGTTTATATTTATATCACCTGTGAAAATATGGAAACTGCAATTTTACAAGCTTTTATTTAGTTCCACCTGTTTCGTGTCTGTCTGTGGGTTTGTGATCAAATCTTGAAAGTTAAATTTGTCCCAATTTACGTTGTTCGATTGAGCTGAAATGTGGCAGGTGTTCATGATTCCGGTGACAATGCATTATGGAATTTTTGCTAGAGGAAAAATCAAATGGGGCTCCAAGATGTCGAGTTTTGTGATTATAGCTCGATTCCATTCAAAATTGGTGTGTGGGGGTTTTTGGGGTCGGACATCATAATGTTTTGGTCAAGAAGCTTGCCGCGAATATAAAATAGGTTTTCTTGCACGGCAATATTTTGAATCTGCTACTCACAGAATAACCTAGGTCAAACAATTGAAGAAATAATTTTTTCCTCTTTAATTAATTTGTCTAAAAGCTTGTCTTACATTTTTGTATTCTTTTTTTCAGATAATGTTCTCAAAGGGTAGTTCCTGAGTTCTACGAAAAAAAAACAACTCATTATTTGCAGGTGATCTGTAAATGGCCGAAATTAGGATATTTTGTCCAGTTTTGCGGGATTTCAGTTGATTTGCCTGCTCCAATTTTTATTATTGCACAGTTGAAATCGTATCCCTTTTCAACATAAACAACCACTCCATCGTTTTTGTGAACGTCGTCTTCATTGTAAATAATATCATAATCATCCAACCTGAATGTTTCCAGACAGGAAAGTTTGAACGCCTCTGGTCTAAACTGCTGGTGAACTTGAGCGAGAGATTTTGAATTCATAAACTTTTTTTGAGATACTAAGTACATTTATTTTGATTATTATACCGAACTTAATGAAAAAGTATCATCTAGATCGGAAAACTCAGTACAAAGTTATGCGTGGTTGAATCGGTTAACAGGTAAAAATTCAGTGGGTGAACAATCAATCATCCCCTATTTTCCTACCCATAGGAGGTATACGGGTATACCCTATCCAGTAAAAATAGAATCATCAGAATTGGACTACTCTGTAAAAAGTTATGCTTAGTCATACATAAAAAAGTATATAGGCGTCCACTTGAGAACCTCCTTTTTTCGTCTGTTAATGAAATGCAAATTTTTGTTCGGTCTCACAAGAAGCGAGTTCAACTCTGCGATTCTCGTTTCTGAATTGCTTAAAAGCGAAGGATAAAACAACATGCTCTATTTATCCATTATTCAATTAAGGAAAGAAATCTCCTAGTATACTTCAATCTCGACCATTTATAATCAAAAATAACTTCTAACATGCCAATTGCTTCGGTCCCGCATAAAGCGAGTTCAACTCTGCCAAATGCCGAAAAGCGAGTTCAACCCTGCTCTTGTGGAATTCTTATTTTCAGTTGAACAAAGTATTGAAAAACAAAGATCTTTTTGCTGTCCCTCCAATACTTCGAAAAAAAATCTCGTAGTTCCGAGTAATTTTTCCTTCCGAATAAGAGGGCGCCTCAATGCAGTGTAATATTTATGGCATTCCAATATGTTCCTAAAACCAGACATGATATTCGTTTATATTTTACACGTTAACTTATTTTTTTTTTATCTGAGCAGTGCAGATAGTATTTTGTAATTTTCGAATTGGCTCACTAGTCAGTAAGGCAAACAAATACGTTGGGGCTGATAATGTGAAGTTGAAGAAAATCCCCCATATATTGTTCAGTATAGACATTATAAAAGCTTGTAATGTAAAAAGAACAATGCTTTTTTGCTGTTCCTCCAGTACTTCGAAAAGAAATCTTGTAGTTCCGAGCAATTTTCCTTTCGAAAAAGAGGACGCCTCAATGCAGTGTAATATTTGTGGCATTCCAATATGTACCTAACACCAGACAACATATGCGTTTATATTTTACATGGTCGTTAACTTACTTTATTTTTTTTTATCTGTGCAGTGCAGATAGTATTTTGTAATTTTCGAATTGGCTCACTAGTCGTAAGGCAATGATGTGAAGTTAAAGAAAATCTCACATATATTTCAAATGATCAAAATTATAGACGCGACCTCTATAATTCGTGTAGTGAAACTTAAAACAGAACTCTCTTGTTTTCCCACAAATATTGTTCAGTATGGTTCAGTCATTGTCTACAATGATTCGGTATAGACGTGTAAGTAGTTGCATCGCAGACGGTGACATTACCACAGAGCCCCACTGCTAGATGACGCCACGTCCTAATTCAATGACTTGGTGCTTTCCTTTGAACTCGAACGATATGGGAAAAAGATTTAGCAGAGCTCTAATAAAATTCAATTTGTTCCTCAGTTCTAGGAAAATAAAAGATTATAAGTACCGACATTTATTTAGTGCAAAGGGTATACCTATCTACATATAGAGTTCTATGCACTTACGGTTCTAAACTCCGCGAACACAATGAATATTATTTCAATTTTTATTCTCTTTCACAGTTCTTTCTGTGTTTGAAAACCTCAGACAAATTTAAGGCCTCAGCATGAAAAGTGGAGAAGTGAAGATTATAATGCCCCAAAATGGCAGAGCGCCATCTAGCATTTGGAATTCACAAGTCTATAACAAATCGAAGTAGTCACACCGTCCCATTTTTGGCAGTACGAGAGGCTATAGAAGTTGTGTATTGAAAGATACATGAAATATGTTCGTCATCAGTAACCGCGGCTTATTTGTTTTTCTTGCTTAATAAACTTTACAATCATTTTTTGAAAATAATATTTTGGAATACCTTTTTAAATAGCCAATATCTGTGGAAATCGCGTTGGATTCAATCGCACGTGACATCTGTTGTATTCTATGTTGAAGTAGCTCAAATCACTCTATTGAGGCGCCCTCTTATACGGATTGAATTATTCGGAACTAATGGATGAATACAGCATCAAGTTTTCTGCTTCGCTTTTAAGCAATTTAGAAACGAGAATTGCAGAGTTGAACTCGCTTCTTGTGAGACCGAAACAAAATGTTGCATTCTATAATTATGTTGGAATCCTTATTGATCGAAAGTCAGTGTTTCTCCTTAAGAATTTCTACCAATCAATTCTCTATTATCGAATTGGAAACATAATGATACTCCCAAATGATGGAGATTTGTATATGCAGCGGATATACCTCGTTCTTTTATTCGAATGGTGCTATGTTCATCAAGTATATAGAAACAATTCATTAACGATACCTTTATTTACATATATATATATATATATATATATATATATATATATATATATATATATATATTTATATTTAAAAAAAAATAGCTACATTCGCTTTACAAGACGTAATATCGATACGCAAGTGTATTAAATGGACCTCAGGAACAAGGAAACTCGTCACTTTTAGCATACCAAATATCATTGGGTTAGGTATTTGTGAAAGAATATAATAATGCGAAGAATAATGTTTTATGAGTTGAAGTTGACGTTACCATTACTTTTAGTCGGCCAGGGGTAATGTTGTAACCTTAGATTGAAGAAAGACGAGACGGAACCTAGAAGGATGAAAACGTGCGCGAAGGCTGCCAGAAATCTCGATTTGGGTTAATTGAGAAGGGGAACTAGATAGTGGTGGATTCAAAATAAGAGTCACCACACTTGAAATATTTACGTAGTTGCCAGTTTTTTTTATGGAAATGTGTTATAATATAGAGTATTGAAACAATTTTCTAATACTCCCAATTCAAAGGAAAAATGCGGGGAAATTTAAAATACGAAAACAACCGATGTTAAAAATAGTTTATTTCAAAAATAATATTCATTTATAATAATACAGTTAAGTTCAAATTATTTTTATTACATACCTATGTATCTATAAATATTTCGAAATATCTTATGAAATACTCCCTAGATATTGAAAACCAGAGTATAATGTAAGTTTATCATAAACACTCTTTTTGTTATTGTTTTTGTATTACAAATTTTCATATTGATATATAACTGAAAGCGATTAGTTTCATTAGATTTGTAAAATGATAATTAAATACAGTTTGTTCTTTGAAATGATGAGTTAGCTTATTAAACACATTCTGATGTAAAACGTGATGCAGTACTTGTGTAAGTAACGTATTGGGGTTAAAGTATTCTTTTTTAGCAATGGTATGCTGTAAAAGTTTTCCTGTAGTTCTGGATATATTGGGATTAGAGGTCTGTCTTTCTGGTTAATAAACGATATAAAATAATCAGCTCTATCACCATCAATGCATTTTCCACATTTCAAATGATTTATGATTTTATACACAACAACAAATATGCTTCAACTGGAATTGAGTGAGTCTCTTACAGGTACTTATACCATTATATACCATTAGTAATGATTGCTGTAATGAAACCTTTTGATAGGTATAATCAATGAATCATGTGGCAGGGAAAGGATCGCTTGTGTCTCACACCCACGTATCTCCCGTAATTTTTGGAGTAAAATTCTGTAATTTCCACGATCGGTAGATATACTGGGGGTGAGTCTAAATTCTTGCATGGAATTGACATGAGTGATATACACTGCGCGCCAGAAGCGATGGAAATATTGATTTTTATGAAAAATAATATAAGGGGCAAGATGGCTCAAAATTCTTACGATTCGTGATCAGGACATTTTAGTACCAATCCATATTTTCGCTGAAAAATTTTCAGTTCTGAAAAATCCGAATTTGTATCACTTTCCATAGAAACGCCCCCGTAACTTCCGTAATTATAAGAGTAGAATTATGTTATTTTCACGATCGTTAAAAATACCGAGGATTATTCGAAATCTCTCCTGATGTTGATCTGAGTGACATACACTGCGCGCCAGGGGCGTTGGATAGAACGATTTTTGCAGAGTTTATAACTGTAGAACGTGATATCGAGTGATAATAATCAGTGATAACGCAGTATTATTGAGAAATATTTCTACATTGAGTTCCTGTAACCGTTGTTTTTTTAATGAATATTAATGACCAAAAAAAGTTTTTTTTTGAGACATGCTTTAATAATATAGTCTAACTTGTTTTTTCATTTTGAACACTTTTCTCAATTTTGTGATGTTTTCGGAAATAAAGTTCAATACTTCGTTTTGAAAATCCATATTTTTGTACTCCCCTCTGGAAGCTCACCAAATTTGACTCCATATATTATTAAGGCTCATCCCCTGAATATCTACCTATCGTGGAAATTTCAGAGCTCTACTGCACTGATTACGTTAGATACGGAGGTGTTTCCATGAGAAGGGGAAAATTCGATATTTTCTGAACTGAAATATTCTACAGCAAAGATGCCAATCGATTATAAATTTGATAATATTTTTCGCAAAAATCAGCATTTCAATATATATATATATATATATATATATATATATATATATATATATATATATATATTGTTATGATGAGGTGATTGTGGTTTGTTTTTATTTTATTATTTATCTATTTATTTTCACAATCAGACAACAAAAAAAATATTTTTTTTTACTTTGAATTACAATTTTTTTTACTATTGTCAAAATATTTTCTAGCTAGTTGCCATTTGAATTTAATTTAATATTTTTATAAATAAATACTCCATCTAAATATTTCAAATGTCCAGCTATGTATTTTACCTTTTTTCCATTGACACTTTTACCTTATTTTCTTTACCTCAGCTAACTCAATCGGTACGCCTATGGAATCTTAGTGGTAAGTTGAACTGTGGAGCCCTCTGGTAGTGTTCTTGAGGTCAGTTTCAGAAAATATGCAACTTGCTCAGTCATTGAAAATAATGCAGAAATTCATCAACATAACAATTTCCTTTATTCAGGAAGACTTACTGTTACCTATTCTGCGATAATCAACTTAAATTAGAGCTTCATAGCAAAAAATACATGAAAAGTGAAGTTATATGGTAATAAAAAGTGAAATGTAACCTATTTTTGTAGGTTATGTAGTCTATATACTAATTTATGAAAGTGTTCTATCGAAAGGGTTCTTATAAGAGTTTTTTGCTTGAAATGCACTGAGTTTAGTTACTTTTATGGTTCAAAAGTACTTGTGGCTCCTTGAAACGAAAATGTCCAGTGTCTCGAATCAATCTCCCGTTCCTGGAAACTGCCGTTCCAGTATGCAGCCCCCTTGTCGACTGTGAATTCGCCTTCGTACTGGCATGGGTCTCAAATGAAACGGTAAGATTCGTTCCGCATCTGGGTTTTTTATCAGCTACAGTTCTTTCTAGTGTTTTCCCGTGTTGTAGTGACAAATAACCGTTTTGGTAACGAAAATATGCTTGATTTTTTTAAATCCAACTTCTTGAGTTCGTTCTTCCAAAATTATTTTTTCTCAATCCCCTAGCTTGTTGATTTCTTCCCTCAATACCACACATCCTTTCTTTTCTTCGCGAATTTTCGATTTATACGCACTTTTTTGTTGCACTTTTCATTATTTTCGTTTATTTGACAGTTTTTATTCGCTGATAGTTTCTGAATACCCTACATACTATATACATGAGATATAAAAAATCATTTTTGACGTTTCCTGCTTTTCATATTTTCAATATTCATAATTTTGCATCAAGATCTTTCCTGGCATCTCATTGGCTATTGTGTTCAGATCTAATTTCATATACAGAATATTCTAACTTTAACATTTTGTTTGTCTGCTTGTGATCAAAAATATATTAGTGAATTTTGATTCCTATAATTTTATAAATCATGCCAATTGCTTGTAATGTTGAAAACATTTTCATTTACAACATAGGTATCGACTAATATTATATAAGGTTTCAGAAGAACGGTAGAATCTTCAGAAAAACTGTAAAATAACATAGCATAAATTACTAATTATGAACATTTGTTATTTATGAGCTTTTTCAGTTTATAATTTTCATTTTAACTCTTTGAACATTTAACACGTACTTCTATACATAACAATATATAAATATATAAAACTGCATCTTCTTTATATTCAGACAGATTATAGATATCTTTTGAGAAAAGCTGTGAACGTATTCTAATATATTTTCTTCGTCTTCTTGAGCGATGCTTTCCCTGCCACATGATTTATTGATTATATCACAAGGTTCCATTACAGCAATCATTTCTAATTGTTTACAGTTACCTATAAAATACTCACCTAATTCCTGTAGTAGCATAATTTTTTCAAGCAATTTCAAATTGTTTGACTGTAGGATTAATGTTATAACCTCCCATGGATCTAATCAAAACAAAAAATAATTCTCCATGATCTTGACTTACTTCATATCATGGAATATATACTGATAAATTTGTTGCGATTTATTATTTGTACAAATGTTTTAAACTTTCGATGCAAAATCCATCAATTCCAAAGATTTGAAGTGTAATGAGGTTTCTGTTAAAAACTTGTTAATGCATTCATAATTATTTTTATTCAAAGGCTCTTTTTAATATTTCTGATATATATTTCTTGAACTGGACATTAAAAAGTTATTTTCTATTCTAATAAATTCAACTGTAGCTGCAGAATCCTTAAACTTTTGGATACGTGAAGTTTCATTTTCAAATTCTATAGCATGTGCTACAGAACTACAGCTAGCCTAACCTTTATTTTTATTTTTGTACTGCACATGTTACTCAAATAGACACCCACCTTTTCTTGAATTTCATTTGAATTTTTTAATATATTCCCATTTGATCTTCTCGTCGTTTTCAACAATTAAAACTAATTTATCACCTAGGTGTTTCGTATCAATTTAATCTTGTGACAGGGATGGCATCATTTTTCGAATGTAACGCAAAAGGCGATTTTTCCAAATCGTGTGCCTCTTCACTGAAAGTGTTACAAACACGAGAGTGTGTAAAAATGTTTACTTTTTCAAGATTGTATGCAATTCTCCACTGCCCTCGCTAGGAATACTAAAATATAAGTTCTTTCAAAATTTCAAATAATTTTGAAAACACATTTCAAAATTACAATCATATTATTGATTAGTATTTATTTATGAAAATAAGAAAATCGACTCTGGCGTACCCTGGAGTACCCTCCCCCATTTCCTTGGAACCAACATGGCTGCACCATGAACACGTATAAAATTTTCAAAACTTACTGGAATAAGTGAATCACTTTCTTGTCTCGCATAAAAATTACAATGCTATTATACATACAGTATTTTCCGGCACACCGTGGCATTTTAACAGTAATATCACTATCCACAAACACAAAATATTCCGAAGAACTACTTACCTTCTCCAACAAATTTAAATATTACTTGGTTCCGTGCCGTCTTCTCAAGCCGGGATCCAACAGCGCGTGGAGTGGCAATCCTGGATTGAGGGTTGAGTCTCAAGGTTGGCGCAACGACATGTTTCGGGCCGTTTCCACGGCACGTGTAGGATCGCGGTTTCAGACGTGGAGACGCAGCGGTTGTAGTTTGTTGTACGCCGGCAGTGTTGGCGGTAAAATTTTAAATAATTTGATTCAATTGCAATCACTCATTTGCTCTTCAATTCGCTTCCAGGCATCATGAATTAAATTCCTCTTTTTATGGTTTACATCCCCTGGGTTCCAAATAATCGGCTCGGCTTCATGGAGGGATACAAATTCTACTTCGTTCGACCACTCCATGGTGAGTTATAAACCACGGCACTGACAGTACCACGCGCCTAGCCGCGTCGTTGGATCGGTATACACGTGTTGAGCGCCATAGTCCGAGCTCCTTTGTACCGTGTTTATTTACCGACAGGCGACGGGACTCACCGCGCCGACCGAAGATCGCTAAGCCTGCCCTATCCGACGGCGCGTGAACTGGCAAGTTTGGCGCGGGGAGTGCCACTCCACGCGCCGTTGGATCCCGGATTTAGCGATTCAGGAGTGCTGCACAGTGCGATATTTTGCCACTCTAGCCGGACAAAGTTAAATGTTGGTACTTGTCTAGGTACTTTTGAAGGCAAGTTATACTACAATAAACTCAATTTTCCGGAAAGCTACGCCGAACAATGGTAGGTATAAAAATGTTGGAACGACCGGCTACCTGAGTAAATTATTTTTTTTTCAATATGTTTGTTAGTTTAATCATGAACATCAATCAACAACTTTTTCTTATTTTCATAATGACTTCACAAATTTCACGTCGTTCGTTTTTCGACGTTTGGTTTGCTAACGCCAAAGAATCAGGAAATGATGCTTTGTTACATCTTATTTTGCAAGAACTTGGTGATCCACCCATTTTGGAAGATACAGTGTGTCTCACTTCTCGTGGAAACACCGCCGTATCTTCCGTAATTATTTGAGTAGAATTCTGTAATTATCTCGATCTTTAGATATACCGCGGATGAGTCTGAATCTCTACACTGCGCGCCAGGGGCGAAGAATATACCGATTTTTGCGAAAAATAATATTCAGGGGCAAGATTGGCTACAAATTCCTACGGATTCATGATCAGGTCATCAATTTTAGTAACAGTCCATATTTTCAGTTTTGAAAAATCCGAATTTGTCTCACTTCCCATGGAAACGCCCCCGTATCTTCCGTAATTATTGGAGTAGATATGTCATTTCCACGATCGTTAGATATAACGCAGATGAGTTTCCGAGAAGATCAGGAGGATCGGAAACAAGTTCAACATCAAGAGCTGGTTCCAATCCGGCAGTACTTCCCGGAGTTTCCTAGACCAAACCTGACAACATAAATTAAACCAGTAAGTATTGTATTTATGAAGTTCCATGTGAATGCGAAGATCCCTACATTGAAGAGACAAAAAGGTCGTTATCGGTAAGATTGGATGAGCACAAGATATGGACCCTATGCGGAAAAACGTCAAAAGCAATAGGACGACGCAAGTGATCTACATAGAAATGAGCATTGGTTCAAACGAAAGTTCAAAGGGATCGCCTACTTCGAAGCCAATAACGCCTTTAGTCAACCAAGCGTTGAGATCAAGAACGTATGGAAACCACTAATTGCCCTTTCTGGCACACTGCAGAGGCGCGAAACTTCACGCATCGCCACACCGCGCGAAATCACACGCACCACCCCACATGGAGGAATTGCACGCACAATTACACCGACAAAGTAAGTAGCACCTAAGCTTGTCAGTATTCACCTGAAGACGATTGCAGATACGAGCATTCGGAACGTCGTGAAAACCTTCCAAATCCATCAAGATGATGGACGTCCGAAAAAAGAGCAATTCATTTTGAGTCTATCTTGCCCCCTAATATTATTTTCCGCAAAAATTGTTATATCGATCGCCCCTGGCGCGAAGTGTATGTCACTGAGGTCATTACCAAAAGAGATTTAGACTTATCTTCGGTATATCTAACGATCGTGAAAATTTTTGAATTCTACTCCAATAACTACGCGAGATACGGGGGTGTTTCCATGAGAAGTGAGACACACTGTATATTAAAGAGTTACAAAGCAACAATCAGAAGAGTAAATCATGAAATCGACCAAAGATGGTCGAAATCAGGAAGACATCGAGAACGCTTCCTAACAGCGAATTTTCCGTGGTTAGAAAAAAACATAACGTTGCCGTATTGTCAGCGAAGCTATCGATGATGTCCCACTAACTGAAACAAGAAACCGGACCGGAAGACCACACAAAGGCTTCGAAAGTTCCAGTGACAAAACATCTTGAAACAACGTATTCGGAAGAGTTATCGCTGGCTACCGAAATAAAGCTCCGACAGTCAGGAAAAATGCTATTGTTAAAGAGCTTTGCCGCTTTTCATCCAGAAAAGAAAATGGAATAAAAAAGTCAGAAGAGTTTAGTAATCTCAAGACAAAGTGGGCTTTCGAATGACAACAACACATACGATATCATCCAGAAGAAAACAAAAGAAATAAACAAACCACCAAATCACAAAGTTTAAGCAGCAAAACAGTTGTGTTACCTAATGAAATGAATGTCACAGAAGCACAAACTACAATCCTTAATGGATCACACGATCGAAAGACTATGCAGAGTGCAAGTAGATATCCTAAAAATAAGACAGACTTGACGAACATGAAAATTATTGTGAAATGGGGTTGTGATGGAGCGGAACAAAATCCATGAAAACAAAAAATTCTGAAGAGAACTATACTGATAAATGGCCAAAGCTGAGGACAAATTGTATGGCAAAATAATCCACCATCTTATACCAGATATTGTCGTCCGATGAAGTTGGTGTTTGCCAAGGAAACCTCAGATCTAATTATGACCGAAGTTGAAGAAGTTGAAGAGCAAGTAACATCACTGGTGCCTACTAAAATTATTGTACATGAACTGGAAGTATTGCTAAATCCAACATTGGGCAAATGCAGTAGCTTCATGTGCATCAACACAAACATGCTATTTATGTGGAGCCAAACCCAGTGAAATGTACAATGTAGGGCTCACTTTACAAAATACTGTAGGAAGTGAGTTTCTTACACTGGGTCTGTCACTTCTGCATTCTTGAATCAGATTGTTTGAATGCATCTAGCATATTTCCTACCTACCATTTGGATTTGAAAGCATGGCAGGCTGAGGAACCCGAAAATAGAAAAAAGTGGCTGAAAAAAAGAAAGAACTATAAGAAACGTTTAGGAGTGAATTGGATATATTGGTATTAGCCTAAACAACAAACCGGAAATACTAATGATCGGAACACGGCCGGTAAATTTTCCTGAAATAACCAGTATCAATGTATCAGGGTACAGTTTCCATGTCATATTAGCGACCATAAATAGCGGGTGATCCATAAATATTACCCAGTTCCATGAATACTCCACGGCAACAAGACAGTATTCACCTGAATACGATTGCAGATACAAGCATTCGAAACGTCGTGGAAACCTTTTAAATCCATTAAGACGATGGACATCCGAAACGAGAGTAATCAACAAGAGAATTGTACATCAAGGAGTATTAATGGTACTCAAGGCCAGTAGGTGTGCATAATAGTTATTTATGTATCAAGGGCGTTTTATGGACCGCAGCGTGTAAGTAATAGCCCAAGCGATAGCGAGGGCTATTAACACGCCTAGGTCCATAAAAGCAAATTACGCCCGAAATACATACAAAATTTTATGCACGACCGGTATATTTGATGTCATGTATACCTCTTTATATCTAGAACATGATAAAAATACATCAAGGCTGCCGTGAGGATGTATATTCATATCATATCGGAAACAGAATAAATCAAGAAGTGATGGAATGAATGTTACCATGGCAACTCAGTCAATTTTTCCAAATAAGATTATATAGGCTAGTAGCCATATTTGCTGTCAATTTTTGTGATCACAGATAATTTATTACTGATTTTGAAATGGATTCAAGCGACAAAGAAAGTGTGAATTGTACTCCACCAGAAATAAGTAAAGCAGCTGAGGATGCGAAATTGAGTTTATTGCCAAGTAAATCCAAGAAAATATACGACAAGGTGTATGAAGAATTCGTGAGGTGGTGCAACGGGAAAAATGTCAAAAATAAGAAATACACAGAGACTGTACTTTTTGCCTATTTTCTGGAAAAATCTAAATATTGTAAGCCCTCTACCATGTGGTCATATTATTCCATGCTGAAAGCTACTTTGAATGTACATGATAATATAGATATCAGTAGATACGCAAGATTGATAGCTTTTTGAAACAAAAATTTGATGTTGAAAAGGGAAACATTCTCAATTGAATATTGATAGAAAGATTTTTCTGTGAATTGAAAAATCCACGATTAAAATGAAGTTATTTTTGTGAATGTCTAACAGAAAACAACTACTTCCCCGGCTAAAGCCACGCTGGACATTGAACTACATCTGATAGATATTCTGAAAAGGCCCTAACTGAAAAGAAAAAATCTGAAATTGAAAATTTGCATTTTCATTCAGATAGTTATTTGATTTTTATTCCAGTCAAAGTGAGATTGCTTCTTGAAAATGTGTTTCCCATTTCTTCCGGTCTTCCTGATGATCGTGGAAGCGTGAAATAGATTTTCGTCGACAAAAATGTATTGAAGACCTAGTGAATGCGATGTCTTTTCTGCGTCAATGTTACGAATGATTTCTGGTGAGTACTCTCTGTTGGAAAACATTCTTCTTTGCCTCATTCATCTTTATGAGTTCTTAATTAAGACTGGAATAAAAATCAAATAACTATCTGAATGAAAATGCAAATTTTCAATTTCAGATTTTTTCTTTTCAGTTAGGGCCTTTTCAGAATATCTATCAGATGTAGTTCAATGTCCAGCGTGGCTTTAGCCGGACAAGTAGTTGTTTCCTGTTAGACATTCACAAAAATAACTTCATTTTAATCGTGGATTTTTCAATTCACAGAAAAATCTTTCTATCAATATTCAATTGAGAATGTTTCCCTTTTCAACATGAATACCCCACAAGAGGTTATCTTGACGATGGAAGATAGTGACTAAGGTTTATCTTTCAGTCGCAGATGATTCCACATCTGATTTTATGAACATCCTGTTTATATTTTCAACAAATCAAAAATTTGATGGTTATAAACCAAAGAAATGGAAGATTCTAAGCAGAGAAGAAATCGAGCTATTTTTTGAGGGAAGCACCAGACGATTTGTATCTTATGATGAAAGTAAGTTCTAATTTCATGTTTTCTCAATGTTCAGTATGTTATTCTGAGAATTTATTGTAGGTAGCACTGATTTTTGGTATTTGTGGAGCATGTCGGCGCGAAGAATTGGCAAATATCACAGTGGACGACATTCAAGATTTCGAACCATTCTTACTCATAACTATACGAGAAACCAAAACGAAGATAGATCGAGTATTTACTGTAATCGATAAAGAACAGAAATCGCCAAGTTATTTGCATATTTACAAAAAATATTCTTCCTTGCGAGATCAGAATGATCAAAAGCGTTTTTTTTATATTATAAAAATGGCAAGTGTACGAGACAGGTTACCGGAAAGAATACATTCGGTCAAATACCATTCAGAATAGCCACTTACCTAGGTATTTCTAATGCGAAAGAATATACTAGTCACTGCTTCAGACGTTCCTCAGCAACCATGTTAGCAGATGCAGGCGAGGATATAATCAACATTAAAAGACATGCTGGGTGGAAGTCGACGACTGTTGCGGAAGGTTATATTGAAAATTCAGTTGCAAATAAGATGAAGATTGCTAAGAAAATTGTAGAAAAGATGAGCCTTCCACTAGCCATTGCAGACAATCTGAAAATATTGCTCACTACTCTGAAACACCAGATAATAACATGCATTCTCTTCAGACTTCTAGTAATGAGGACAGAAAACAACAAATCCAAATATTTCCATGAATAACTGTTCCAATTGTATTGTCAATATCAAGTTATAATTCATTTTTTAAATTAATGTATGTTCATTGTTTTCGTTATATTATTGTTAATAATGTTTTGGGTTTCATCATATGATCCATCGGAATATAAATTTCTATCGTTATGAGATTGAAATTCACTTTAGCGCCTGTTTAACGATTTTATCGCCCGCCGGGCGATACAGTAGTCCGCGGGCGCTAAAGTGCTACTTTACGCCCGCAAATCGGGGCGCTAAAGTGCTACTTTACGCCCGGTCGTGCATAAAATATTATTTCATGGAAAAAATATCATTTTACTCGCTTTAGATTAGCTTCACTTGTATGTTTGTTTGTTTGTTTGTTTGTAACCGACTCCTTTGGACTTGATTTTCACCCACTTCCAGATGTCCGAATGATTTGAAATTTGGCAGGTGTACATAATTCCGGTGACAATGCATTAAGAAATTTTGTGTGAAAAAAAACAAAATGGCGGCTCCAATATGACGTACGAGTTTTGTGATTATGGTCCGATTCGCTTCAAATTTGGTATCTGAGAGTTTTCGTGGTCGGAGATTATGATTCTTCCGTCAAAATTGAAGAACTCGAAATGGCGGCTCCAAAATGGTGGACAAGTTTTGTGATTATGGTCTGATTCTATTCAAAATTGGTATGTGGGGGTTTTTGGGGTAGAATTTTATGATTCTTTTGTAAAAATTCGGAAATTCAAGATGGCGGCCGAGTTTTGTGATTATGGTCTGCTTCTATTCAAAATTGGTATGTGGGGGTTTTTGGGGAAATGATTCTTTTGTGAACATTGAAAAATTCAAGATGGTGGCTTCAAAATGGCGGTCGAGTTGTGATTATGGTCTGATTCTATTCAAAATTGGTAAGAGGGGGTTTTCGGGGTCGGAGATTATAATTACCTAATTTTATAAGATTATTCCATTTTTTAATTTGCAGAAAAATAATAAAAATAATAGTTTAAAAAAAAATAAAAAAACACGCTTCTATAAATAAACCACACTGGAAAGTAGGAAATAAATAATTTTTGTTTTATAAACTATTATTTATTTTCATGTGTTTTACCAATAGTTCAACTGTCGGAAGAAACCCAAGAAGCAAGAAACAAACACAAAAGGAAATTCAGAGAATTATTCCCAAGAAAAACATCTAGAGTTGATACAAATAGAGATTTACTGAACAGATTGCTAATTTCTTCGGAACCGTTTATTGCTAGTTTACGTGCGGCTCCGAAAACAAAATATGTCAAAACTCCACGTGAAGCGTACGAGCTTCTAAAGGCTGCAGTTGATGAACGTGACGAATCACATGGAGATTCCGAGGAATCTGATTCGGATATTGAAGACTCTGATGAATCTGATGAGGATTCCGAAGAATCTTACTGATCTCAATTTCTCTAGTAGTATATTTTTGTTGTTAATATGTTAGATATATGTTGAAATATTTGTCTAACAATAGCTGACTACAAAAACCTATACAATAGGTTTATACAAAGACAACTATTTCCCTGGCTAATGCCTCGACGGACGTAGAATTACATCCGATGGATAAACGTGCAAAGTCCTACAAGGTACTTTGCAAATGTCTGTTGCGAAATGAATAAATATTGACCACTTCGAGGTATTTGTTCCTCATCAGTACAGGGTGGGCCAAGCAGACAATGATTAATGTCTGCGTTACCTGATTGAAACAATTACTGTCAATCCATTTCAAAGTATTTGCTGGGATCGAATTAGCAGAATACGACCAACAAACACCTATTGTATAGGTTTTTGTAGTCAGCTGTTTTGAGGAATAAGACATTCTTCATTCTTCATGAGGATATACTGTATTGTCAAGGAAGAAGTCTTATATACAAAGCGTACTTAAAATTAGAACTTTTATATATTATCACAGAATAGTACAAAACAGACAATAATATATATATATATATATATTTATTGTTATTATGGGTTGATTATATGATTTCAAATTTCAAATTGTATATTTTTGTGAATTTATATCATAGATTATAATTCTGAAACCCTATCATAACAAATAAAAAACTCCGGCTATGTTATGTTACCTTTGTCTCTTTTTTAACCTCTTTTACCCAGCTCAGTCAGGTACGCCTATGAACATGTATGACCATTGTCTAAAGACACAACAATGGTATGACTCCTTCCCAGTAGCAAGTTCCTGTAATCGGTGTTGCCGGCTATGGCACTATCGATTCGATATTAAAACTTTTCAGTGGAGAAAAGTAAAGTAAGAAATTGAAAATAAGGTTTGCAGAGAATAATCAAAGTAGTTGACTTTATTCAGATGAATCTTAAATAAACCCTACTCTGCGATAGCTACCTTATACTAGCAAAACAATGACAAAAATATAGTGCAGTTTGATGTTTGTGATAATGAAAATTTGATGAAGAAAGTTTGAACGTATTATCAGTCTTTTGGGTATGGAATTTTATGGTTGTTCAGCCCAAAACAAAATAACCAGTGGTTCAGAACACTTAAAGTTATTGGTTTTATGTGCAAGGTTGCACTTAGGTGATTTCGGTTTTCTGCTTTTCTGTTGACGTTTCCAATCCTGTGGACGTATTTCTGGGATGTCAATGACAGCTCACCTGCACTCCTTCCAATGATTTATTTTCTGGACCAGGTAGGTGGAATTTTTATTTTCTATGTGCTTCCTCCGATCAGCCTATCAAGAAATCTTCCTCGTTCGGCAATTTTATATTAGGTTTTCTTATATTATGGGTGAAAGCTTCTTTTCAAATTTAGTACGTGGCTTCACTTTCTCGAACTTTTTCCAATCTTCCAAGAACCTGTTATCCTCATTCATGGCAACACTCAGCAAATTTTTATTTTTCACAGATTTACGAGTTTGTATCACTTCCTACCGAATTATTTGCTATTCTTATTAATGTTAATGATTTCATGAATGATATCTAATTCTAACTCTCACATACTATTTACAGATTCATATAATTTTTTTTTTATTTCTGCCCTTACATTTTATTTTATATCAATACTTTTCCCACACAAACTCTTTCGAATCCCATTGGTGGGTTTTCTGTTCATGTGAATTGTCATAAAGGATGTTCAAAACTTAACTATACTTTGATCTTGCTTTAATTCAATATTTTCCATGAATTTCAATTTTGATATGGTTTAATCGTGTTTTTTTTAGATGTATTGTTGGATATATAATTTTGATACCAGAACTACTTCAGGAATGTTCTCTTCACAGACATGTATCGACTAGAGCATAGTACAAGGTTCTATAGTAGTGAAAAAGGTGAAGAAAATTGTAAAATAACATAGTTTTAACGATACTAATAAAATTAACTAATAATAATAATGATAATTATAAGTTTAATTATTCAATAACATTTCATAACATAACAATATATATTTATATATATATATATATATATATATATATATATATATATATATTGTTATGATGATGAGAATTTGTATTATTTTGTTTAATGTATAATTTTTTTTGTGCTTTTGAGATACTCATAACAACAATAGATTCCGGCTTTGACATTCTTCCCCTTTTTCAATTTACCATTTACCTTTCTTTTAATACCTTTCCCCAGCTCAGTCGGTAAGCCTATGTAGAGCAGATCGTCTCAAAATATCTGGAGGATTGCAGTTGCGCCATTTAGTTGTTTTGCTTGTAGTCAATTCACTGTTTCATGGAAATATAGCTTGTAATATGATCAAGTGATGAATAACGAGCCCAGAAAATAGTTAAATAATTGTTTTTTATTATTCAAATAAATTTGCAAATATTTCAAATACCTATTCCTGCGATATCTCCCTTATGATTAATGTAATTAAAACAATCAAAATTCAAAACATCAAATGCTTGCATATTGAAAGTAAATATTCAGAGGTTATATTCATACTATGATCATGAGTATGGAAGAAAGTTCACCACTGTGAATCGGTGTTATTAAAAAAAAACATAAAAAGTGTCTAGTGCGAAACGTATCACTGTGTTCAGTTTTTGTTGATGAAATACCTTTTGGAATTTCAGTCCGCACACTCACGAAACTCCTGGAGTAGGTGTTCAATGGCTACTGGGAATGAAGTTAGCTGATGTTGGCCCCCTTGTTGCTGGTCATGTCATGCATTGGAAATATGATCTGATTTGGATTGGAGGTAAGTGGCTCTTTGGTCGAATATTTTCCAGGAAGTTTCTTGCTTTGGATTTAGGGTTGAAATTGTTGTTGAATTTGTTGTCTGCTTATTTGCGTTGATTTTCGATGATGAAAAATTTTTGTTCCGGCTTCTCTCCAAAATTATCTTTCGACTCCTTATTTTTTTCTTCTTTCTTCTTTTGTTTTTCCCGATCCGAATTTAACTTTTTGCACGCTTTCTTGAAACACATTTTCTAATTCTAACATATAATATAATTTTTCTACAATTTCTATATTTACACCTAACATTATTTATACAGAACTGTTCAAAATTCATATTCACCCATTTTCTGTTCTCAAATCTGTTATTTTGATGATTTCCGATCGAAAATAGTTTGACATGTCCCTGTCATGTTCCTTGTGACTCAAGATTAGCACACAGGATGTTCTTGCTTGTAGATTATTTTTGTCTATTTGAATTCTAAAGTTTTATTTGTGGATTTTGCTGCTAAACTCTTGGATCAACTGCGTTGACTATAAGATGGCCAAAGGTTTCAGAGATGCAAAGTAAAAATTTGTAAAAACAATCATAGCAGGTATTCATGTAATGTATAAATATCATTATATCCAATTTTTATTCTTTTTATATATTACATATACTATATATATATATATATATATATATATATATATATATATATATATATATATATATATATATATATATATATATATGATGAAAATAAAATGATCTTGATAAACTGTAAACCTTCTATATACAAATAAGTTATATGGGGAGCATTCGATTGCATTTCAATTACATCGAATAATTATCATTCATTCTTATTACTGGGAGTTTAAACACGTTTAAATTTCACTCCAATTTGCTTGTCACAGGCTTTACCTAGGATTTTCTTTCTTCTATAATTTTTCCCTTCTTTATTTTTCCTCTTATAAGCATTACTTCCTAAGTCAAATTTCCCACATGATAGACTTTCTAGACGAACTGGATCGAGAGGGGGATATTGGAACCGCTATATACGATGATCTGAGTCAATGTTTTCAAAACAGCAAATCAAACCGTTTGGGAATTATTCACTTTAACATTAGAAGCATGAATAAGAATTTCGAAGAATTACTGATTTATATCGAGTCTGAGCTGTGTAACATAGATATAATAAAACTATAGAAACGTGGAATATTTCATCAGTAAATTATTACTTTATCCCTCTTTTTAGTATTCACCATAATGAATCTAAATTCAACAATAATGACGGACTCATAGTCTATACGAAGAACGCACTAAATATAAAAAATGTTATTATTCAAAAGTTCAGTGAATGCAACATTTTACGAATCAACCTCACAGTGGATCTCACAACTATAGGCATTTCAACCTCATATAGACCCCCCTCAACCGATATGAACTTATACCTAGCCGATCTAGGGACATATCTCAGTAAACTACAAAAGCTACTAATAGATTTTTTTTGGAAAAAAAAAAACGGTTATATCTCCTATATAAATACTTTCACCAGAGTATCTGAAACATCTAAATCTATCATTGATAGAATTTATTGCAAGAATTGACACCACCGAAAAAAATTAAGTTGAAATAAAACCTATGATGATAAAAACTGACCTGCCCGATCACTATTCCATAGGCGCAACGATAGCATTCAACCAAAAACTCGCGAACAAAACGACTGACAAATAAAATATCTTCGAATCTATTGATTACTTCAAGCTCAACAAACATTTAGAAAAAGAACACTGGAATGACGTCCTTCAACATAACAATATTAAAAACGCATATGACACTTTTATTAACAAATTTACGTACCATCTTGATCGCGCAACAAAAATTAGAACCATTAATAACAACACTACAAAAAAATTCAAGCCGTGGTTAACAGCAGGACTGATAAAATCGATAAGACACCGCAATAAATTGAAAAACAGACTAAAAAAAACTATTCTAGCCAACTAAAAGACGATTACAAAAATTATAGAAATAAGCTCTACAAACTAATAAAAGAAACTTAAAATTCGTACTACAAACAAAAACTACTCGAAAACAGTAATAATTACAAAAAAATGTGGCAAATAATTAATGAAGCAACGAATATAGCACCAAAAAACACAATAACAAATAAAAGTCCATTAACAGATCACAATGGGACGGAAATAACTGAAAACCAATCCAAAGCTGACTTTTTCAATGATCATTTCGCGAAAATAGGACAAAGGATGGCAGATGACAATTTCCTATTAGACACAGACATGAATAAACATCTACAAATCACGTCCTTTTACCTATCACCAGTCACAAAAAATGACATCATTCTGGTCATTTCAAACTTAAAAAACAACTCTTTCGCTCCTGACGGAATTAGCACGAAAATAATTAAAAACACACACCTTAACCTACTGAAACCACTTGCCTATCATGTTAACCTGGGTTTCACCAAGGGCGAACTACCGAAGCAGTGGAAAGAATCTATCATAACCCCAATTTACAAATCAGGCAAACATAATCTAGTACCAAATTTCAGAACAATATCGGTGATAAATAACTTTGCTAAAGTCTTCGAATATTGTCTCAAGGAAAAGGTTCAAAATTATTTCAGCAAGAATCGAAAAAAAATTGCTTAGCAAGAAACGACTGCGACTGCCCCAAAATAGAGAAAGCCCAACAATCAATTTGAAAATACCAGCTACATTGAAAACGGTTAGCTAGAATGATAGGAAAGCACCACGAACCTTCCAGGCTTAGGCATTCACTCCAGACTAGCTAACCATGCAACTTAATTTAAGAAAATTATCAATATTATCCAATGTAATACTTACCTCATCACATCACTGAATAAAGAATCTGAATCTGAATAATATAAATATATATAAAAGAAAAGTTTTTACATAAATTTTAAGTGAAAAATAACATTATGCTCAATGTCTATTGTTATTGTTTATGGAATGAATAATTTTTTGTTGAAAAAAAAAATATATAAATAAATAGAAGGATGTATAGGTAGGTAGGTAGGTGTCATTACGGGAATTGACCATCGTCATAGAACTCCTGTAGGCCATAGTATGCTTTGAGTAAAAGTATTTTTTGACGTTCTTCCGAAACAGGTGGTGTCCAGGGATTTCTTTCAAACTTGTAGGCGGTTTGTTATGAATTTTTTGACTTTCTTACATCGTATCTGCCCTGATCGGGGAATGGGCAGAGCTATATATTTTTTTGCTATCTGACGTGTATTATGTATTTTTCTTAGATGTTCAGTATTGTGTTCGCTCTATGTTTGTGTACTAAACAGGTGGTATCCAGTATGACGATAGAGATTAAAGTTAGAATATTGTGATTAATGAACAAATGTTTCCATACATTTTATGGCTCGTTTTTGTAGAACAAAGATTGAATCGAACATAGATTTAGTGCAGTAACCCCAGAAAGCCATACCAAAACTCAGGAGACATCTGGTGCCAGACTCGCAAGTTACCATTAGCCAAGAGGAGCGACACGTCCACCATTTCGGAAAGGTGTGGCTGCTCTGGCACAGATGGCAGAAACATTCGCAAATGCTATGGAGTGACGCCCTCTGGATTTGGGAAGCCTTATCATTTGTGAGGTGTTGAAAAATGATCAGAAATAACTTTCTGGCATATCCATCAAAAGTTTATTGCTCTCTAGGGACCCTTGAAATGTAATTAAAATTAGTAAAATAAAGACTTTTGAAATTGGAAATTGGATAATAAAAAATTTATAATAATGTATATTCAATCGTTCATCGGTATCTGAGGTTCAATTCAATATTATATCCACCTCATATCCTATTGAATAGCAAAACAAGGACCGTGGTTATCAGAAATCAATCTTTCACCATCACTAAGTCAAGCCTAATAGACTCTTACTCTTCCAACAGGAAAAATCCAATTCAGTGAAGATCTTTTAGTGAAGTGAGTGTCTTTTGTTTATTTCAATTGGTTGCATTTCGGTTCGATTTGACTATATAATTCCATTAAGAATTAGGAAAGTTGAAAATTCAGATCCCAAATATTTTCGAAAATACAAAAAACCACTCAGCTATGGAACAAAAACACACAAGGACAATACAATATTGGCTCATTCGAAAAAAAAACTTAGAATTGTTTATATAGTTCAACTTTGAATTCCAAAGAGATATTCCAATGATGTTCTGACATGCCCTATGAAGCTGATTCACACGAACGGAAAAACCTCAAATAAAATAGGACACAGGGCAAAATCCAAAATATTAATTCATTGCAAATTAATTAATTTATAGCGATGATCTATTTGTGTGTACATCTCAGAGAAAAACTTTTCAAATGAAAGTAGTGGATATCATAAAGCTCTTTTGGTATGCCAGTATTGGTATAAAAGCTTGAGAATTTTTCTATCAATGTTTCAACATTGAAAATACTCGACCAAATCGGTCCATCATTGAACTTGGCCGAGGTATTGATGAAAAGTACTTATGTGCCAAATTTTGTTGATAAAAAAATGTCGAAAATTAGGGAGGTAAATTAGGTGATATTTTTTCTCGTAATCATTTTTTCATAATTTTCCATGTTCAGGATCAAAGAGCAGCGATTGTCACGACGACATAAGCTCGGAAAATTACGAAAAAATGGTTGCGAAAAAAATTATTACGTAATTCACCTATCTAATTTCCGCCAGTTAGTTAGAAATGAATGAGCTTCATATTTATATAAGTACAGTGTGTCTCACTTCTCATGGAAACACGGGGGTCTCTTCTGGGGTTAAACTGAGTGACATACACTACCCGCCAGGGGCGATTAATAGAACGATTTTTGCGAAAAATAATATTTAGGGGCAAGATAGGCTCAAAATTATCACGGATTCGTAATCAGGACATCAACTCTAGTAAAAATCCATATTTTCGCTAAAAAATTTTCAGTTCTGAAAAATCCGAGTTTGTCTCATTTCTTCTCATGGAAACACCCCCGTATCTCCCGTAATTATTGGAGTAGAATTCTAAAATTTTCACTATCGTTAGATATTCCAAAATTGGGTCTAAATCTCTTCTGAGGTTAACCTGAGTGACCATACATTCATCGTCGATATATCTAACAATCGAGAAAATTCCAGAATTCCACTCCAATGATTACTGAAAATTTTTCAGCGAAAATATGGATTTTCACTTAAGTTGAAGTCCTGATCACGAATCCGAAAGAATTTTGAGCCTATCTTGCCCCCTAATATTATTTTTCGCAAAAATCGGTATAACCATCGCCCCTGGCGCGCAGTGTATGTCACTCAGGTTAACTCCAGACAAGGTTTACACTCATACTCGGTATATCTAACGATCGTGAGAATTTTTGAATTCTACTCAAATAATTACGGAAGATACGGCGGTGTTTCCATGAGAAGTGAGACATACTGTATATTTATTAGGGTGTTTTTATTTCGACTATTTTTTTTTCGCTCCCAACCAAAAATGTTGCTGGAAATGTAAAAAAAAATCTGGGAATTTGAGCTCTTAATATTAACATAGGTATAAATAAAACATTTATGGCATAAATTAAACAATCAAGTTTATCAGAAAGAAACATTTGCAATAAATTTTCATTGTTAATGGAAGTTTGCATAGATTTTCAAGTGGATATCATTCAATGTTCTGCGTAGTATTTGCCAGGAAAGTAGTTGTTTTTTGCTTGTGGTCTACCACTTGTTCCAATTGATATTGAATTTTTGTGAAGAGACTCTTAAGTCCCTTGTTTCTAATATTACACTTCACATGTTTGGCTCTTTTGTTTGATGTATACGCCTTGTCGGGCATGCAGCCACTCCTATCGAGATAAAATCCCATTGAGATAGGTGAATAGTTATGGAGTGTTTCTTTCCGTCACTAAGTACTGCCAGTTACAAGTTGCTTTTTATTGCGAACCTACAGGTGGTTAAGCTCGATGGTGTTTTCATTTGTGTTGCAAAAACATTTAGAGACTATAAACGAACGGACATTCAATTATTTCAGGCCCTAATCGACGAAAAAATAAACGAAACACAATTCTTACCCTTAAACTCCATAGAAAACATTAATCTTCACTGTAACGGCAATAGAAAATATAATTTCTGAAGCCGCTGAAACCGCCACCCCCCTATCGACAATAAAAATAAACCAACTAACACTTCCAAAAAATATTATAGGAAAAATAAAATTCAAAAGAAAATTATATAGACAATACACAAACTCACGAGACCCAGCGCTAAAAACAGAGTGGAATCGGCTGAACGCACAAATTAGATTATTAATAAAACAATATAGAGAAATAAAATGGATATAAACCACTCTGGGCTTAGATTACAGAAATGGGAGCGAATTTTGGCACACACTAAAAAGAATTTCAGGCAAATACAAAAAAACATACTCCCATTTAAAAATAAACCATGACATAATAACTGGAAATTTAGAAAAAGCAAACGCATTCAAAAATCAACTCTCGGAAACATACACAATACCGACTCACGAATCATTCAATGGACAATTTTTCTATCAAACACAACAAGAAATTTGGAACTTTGCTAGGGCACATCCTGGTCAATTACCCACAAATCCAAATTGTCCTCTGAGAACGCCGATTTCGGAATTTGATGTTGAAGTCGCCATTCACAGAGGCAAAAACACCGCTCCAGGGCCTGGCTCAATAAACAGAAAAACCATGAAAATACTTCCAAACACAATTTATCCAATACTAGCCCTACTCATGAACGCATGCCTGGAATTCGCATATTTTCCGAGATCTTGGAAGTGTGCGAATACAGTCATGAATCCTAAACCTGGCAAAGATCCAACAAAATTAGATTCATACAGGCCAATTAGTTTAATTAACGTGCCTGGAAAGTTATTTGAACTAATTTTGAAATCAAGAATCATGGAATACTTCGAAATTAATAACATTCTCCCCCCTTTCCAACATGGTTTCAGAGCCGAACATTCCACACAAAATGCGTTGATCGGACTTACAACAGATGTAGAGAAAAACCTAAACTCCGGACACTGCACTGTCGCGATCTTCCTCGACATACAAAAAGCTTTTGATAAGGTCTGGCACGCCGGACTTATCAAAAAACTAATTGAATTAAATTTACCCGAACACTTTATCAGATCATTAATATCATATATAGGAAACAGAAGAACGCGAGTGAAGATCGGGACAGAGCTGTCATACCAACCAAATAGAAACAAAAATATTATCACTCCGAAAAATAAAACAAAATGCATTCTAAACAGACAAAAAATAACAAACGGACAAACAAACAGACGAAACAAAATCCCAAAACTCCCACTAACCCATAACATTTGTTTCAGAATTACAACAAGTATAAGGAAAAATTATAAATATAAATACAATACAAAAGGAAACAAAATATCTTAGAAATGTAATATTCATGTGCAACGGTTTTCTGCGGTTTCCCGTTGCACGGTCCTTCAGAACTCCGAATGGCTTGAATATCAGGAGGATAAAAGGGCCGCAGCTCGCCTCAAACCCAAAAAAACAAAATTTTAGATAGAAAACAGAAATGTAAAAATTAGGAAAATAAAATACATAGACGTCCCTGAAAAGAGCGGAAAGCTCTACAGCGGGGACACAGGACAAATTTTAAAAATAGAATTAAGAACATGTAAAAGAAACACTGAATAAATTACTTTTGACTTGACTTGACATTTGTGTTGGGTCTCGCTTCGGTCAGAAGTCTTCAGATCTCTGACTGGTGACTAGTCCGTACTGATGAGGGGTATAAGGATTGTTAGGCGGACCTGGCATAAATTAAACATAATCAAGTTTATCAGAAAGAAACACTTGAAATCAATTTTCATTGTTAATGGTAGTTTGCATAGATTTTCAATGTTCTGCATGGGATTTGCCAGGAAAGTTGTTCTTTTTCGCTTGTGGTCTACCACTTGTTTCAATTTATATTGAATTTTTGTAAAGAGACTCTTAAGTCCCTTGTTTCTAACATTAAGTACTTTCCCATATCGTGGAAAGATTTTCCATTTGAAATACAAGTAAACTTTGTTTGGTTTTCAAATATCTATAACTCAGCGGCATTTCATGCTTTCATATGGTTGGTTGAGTGGAAGAATAGCTATGAGCTAAACTCCGCCAAGTAAAATAGAGTCCATTTATTATTTATTATTATTATTATTATATCTTACCAAAGCGCGATTTACTCAGGATTAGATGCTCTACAAAAGTATGTAATTTGCGCCTGTAGGATTAAACGGGTCACTAAATCTGATTTTTGTAGAAAATTCTTGTTTTCTGACGTTATTTCATAAATGACTGGATTTATGGAAAAAATGTCAATGACAAACTGATGAGAACCAAGAGCCTGAAACCGGTAGATAGATATATTGTTAGGCGGACCTGGCACTATTCAAACATAATCAAGTTTATCAGAAAGAAACATTAAATTTTCCTTGACAATGGAAGTTTGCATAGATTTTCAGGTGGATATCAAGGTTCTGCGTAGTATTTGCCAGAAAAGTAGTTGTTTTTCGCTTGTAGTGCACTTATTTCAATTTATATTGAGTTTTGTGGGGAGACTTTGAGTCCTCCGTTTCTAATAAATGAATATATATATATATATAAATATATATATATATATATATATATATATATATATATATATATATATATATATATATATATATATATATATATATATATATATATATATATATATATATATATATATATATATATATATATATATATATATATATATATATATATATATATATATATATATATATATATATATATATATATATATATGAAAAAGTTTATCGATTATATTATGAATTCCCACGTTCGTGCCCAACTTCAATAATGGATATCAAGAATAAAAAAAGGATAAAATGCAAAGGAATCAATATATATAAGGATATTAGTGAGTGAACCGTCAAAATGGCGGAATCGAAAAATAATGTGGATGTGAACAATGAATTAAAACCTTGTAGAAGGTGTCAAAAAATTGCCCAAAGTGGTTTGAAATGTGTCACATGTGGCACTCTGTCACATATCGGTTGTTTGAAGTTATTAAAAGGTGTTAAATACTTGGTCAACAACAATGTGGTGTGCTGTGACGAGTTCCAAACCAACTTGGAAGATGAACCTGACAAATTCTTCAATAGTGCCAGTGATCTGATAATTGAAGACGCGAAAACAATGGAAATAAGGTATTTAAAAACAATTATGGAGAAAAATTATTTGTTAATAATGAATCAACAATTGACTATATCTTCCCTACAAGAACAAATAAAATTAATGCAAATATCGAATAAAAGTCAACCAATGCCATCTACCTCCAAAGGGAGGAACAATCTAAAAGCCGATAATACAATTCCCATCAATAGTGACACAGCTGTAGGACGGAACCGAAATCAGCTGAGACATATCGTTTCTGGCACAGAAAAAACTTTTCTGACGCAGCAAAAAAAGATATGTTAAGAAGTGACCAAGTAAAAACAATAGAACCCAAACAAGGGAATTCCCAATTGATAAAAACGGCCGACGTCGCAGCCAGCATTTAACAAGAACAATCCAAATTAAAAATGAATCATCTCATTCACTTAGCAGAAGTCCCATCAACAGCGGGGGAGGAGGATATGGATTCACGAAATCGGGAAGACTGGAGAACAGTCTTGCCTAGAAGAAACAGGAATAAAAATAAAAAAGGACAAATGATCATTGGTGATAATAAGGATAGCGAATTAGTTAAAGCTGTACCAAAATTTGTTGACTTACATGTTACCAGAATGAAAACCGATACGACCGAAACTTCCCTCTCAAATCTACTGAAGGAAACCTTTCCGGAAGTGATTTGTGAACAGATTAAATCCATACATCCTTCAATATATTCTTCTTCCAAAGTAAGAATATTAGCAACTAACTTCGAGAAAGCCATGGAACCAAAAATATGGCCTCATGTGAGCCGTTTTTTATACCGCAGGAAAATAAAAGCAGACGCAATGAATTAAAATCAAGTTCAAACTCCGGTAGAGCATATTCAGTTTGCCACATCAATGTTAGGAGCCTAAGGAATAAAACGGACAGTTAGAACTTTTAGTAGAATCACTGAACTTTCCGGACATCATCTGTGTTTCAGAAACATGGTGCAAAAATGATGAAATTTTACTGATAAATGTGAAAGAGTATCAGTTAGCTGACTACTTTTGCAGAGACACCAGTATTGGTGGCTGAGAAAAATTTTGAATTTGCCATGTGTGAAGTGAAATTATCAAATATTTCTATTATAGTAAGCTGTATATACCGATCACCTACAGGAATCTTTGATGTATTCACTGAATCACTGACGGAATTGATGACAAACACATTAGATTCCAAATCTAATGCTTTAAAAAAAAATTGTGGGGACTTCAATGTCAAATTTGACGATCCCAATTGTCGAGAAGCAAACTCTTTGGAGAATTTATTTCTATCATTTGGACTTCATAAAACAATTCATGAATATACACGTATTCAAAATAACCACAAATCCACAATTGATAATATTTCCAGCAGTGTAGATCCCAACGCAATTGATGCAGATGTTATTTATAGTGATATTTCAGACCATTTCATGCAGATTATTTCTCTATATTTAGAAATTAAGGAACAAAATGAGCCAATAGTATATAAACGTTTATCAACAAACAGGAAAATATAAATAAATTCCAAAATGAACTTTTAAATATCGAATGGCCTTGTATACAGATCAATGACTCTTTTCAAAATAAATTTAACAGTTTCCTTAATACTTTTATGGAAAACTTTCTATACTGTTTTCCTTTAGAAAAATATTCAGCAAAAAAGAATAAGAGGGGGAAACCTTGGTTGTCTCCGGAAATAATTAATGAAGGTCGCTTATTGAAAATGAAAATATTCATCACGAATATAAGAATCGGAAACGAGAACATGCTAAGAGAATTGCAGAATCTAAAAGAGCCTTTAACAACAGTTTGTTTATGACATCAAATATTGAATCAAAAACGTCGTGGCAAATAATAAAAAATGAAATGAATACGAACAAGGTCGCCAAGCTACCAGAGTTTTTTATTGACGATACAACTTTGCAATCCAAATGAGATTGCTGAAAGTTTTAATAATTTTTCAATCAACTCGATAAAAAAGCTAACGGAAAATATGCCCTTACCTGAAATTTCCAAAGCTAGAATGAATGTTCAATCACTTTTTTTAGCACCATACACAGAGGAGGAGGTATATCACATTATAATAGCAGTAACAAAAAAAAAATCCTCCGGTTCTGATAATATACCATGCTCTTTATCAAAACATGTGGCAACTTATATCGCTAGTCCTCTTACTCAGCTTATTAATGATTCATTTTCAGAAGGAAGTTTCCCTGATATTTTAAAAATGGCAATCATTCAACCAATTCATAAAAAAGGGGACGTTCACGATATCTCTAATTATAGGGGTGTGGTATTGTTATCATTATTCTCCAAAGTTTTTGAAAAAGCATTCTACCAGAGACTGGTGACATTTCTTGATAAAAATACATTTTTCAGTCCCTTTCAATTCGGTTTTAGAAGGGGAATGTCTACCAATCAAGCAATCATAGCACTGTATAATGAAGTTCCTCAAAACTTAGATAAAAGTAGGTTTGCAGCCTGTCTTTTTTTCGATTTACAGAGAGCATTCGAAGTAATTAACATCGAACTCCTACTTCAAAAGTTGGAAAGCTATGGGATACGAGGAAATGCTTTACAGTGGCTTGAGGGATTTCTATCAAATCCTTCGCAACGTGTTAGATTACGACTTAACGATATTTCGTATTACTCTGAAGTAGAAGCGGTAAGCAGCGGCGTCCCTCAGGGGAGTTTGCTGGAGCCTCTGTTATATATAATTTTTGTAAATGATATAACATACAAAAACATGTCTGGAACTCACATATCGTTATACGCGTATGACACTTCTGTTGCCTGCTCTGGGGAATCACTAGCAAATCTGAACAACACATGTACCGAGGCCGCAAATTATATCAATAATTATTGTCAAAAGAACAACCTTATATTGAATCAAAGCAAGACTGAATTATTCATGTTCTCCTTAATAAAAGTTTTATAATAAAATTACATGATAAATCTATTGAACAAAAGCAAGTAGTAAAATACTTAGGAGTCTTAATAGACTCTAAACTTTCATGAACGTATCAAATCGATAACGTTCTAAAAAGATTAGCGAGACATTGTTTTGTAATCTGGCAACTTCGATCAAGAATTGATCACCATCTCTTGAAATTGTACTATTATTCATACGTTTATTCAACCATGAATAATGGAATTCTAGCCTGGGGCAACAGTTCTAGGTCTAATGAAGTTTTTATTCAACAAAAAAAGATTGTACGTAACATGATGTTCAAACCCAGGACGTTTTCCTGTCGCCAATTGTTTAAACAACTTGATCTTTTAACGTTCCCTTCTCTCTTCATTTATAATTGCATATTATTTATAAAAAATATCCCAGCTATTCTCAACCAGTCTCGTGAAAATATGGTACACAACTTAAGGCAAAACTTCAATATCAATATACCATCCCATCGTTTGTCAACTGTGGCTAACAGTCCGTTGGTTTTGCCGATCAGATTATACAACCACTTACCCACTAGGCTCAAAATATTATCAAATGTGAACAAATTAAAATATGAAGTTCAAAAACTTTCAGTTAACGGGTCTTTTTATTCGGTTCCGGAATATATGTGTTGTAACCTGGTATAACCACCTACTCTCATGTACACTTTTATACAATGTCTTTTATATTGTCAAGTATGAAAAATATCACCCGATATAAATATAGCAATCATTTCTTTTTCAAAATACAGAATTCAATTTAAACATAATTAAGCCCAGAGTTGAAAATTCTATAGTTCATTTATTTATTAGTAATTCATCATTCAGTATCACATTTATTGAAATACAGTATTTCCCGCATATTCAGAGTTCATCGCCGTTCATTAAAAGGTGTCGGATCACAATTCAATTCCTGAGTACTGAATGGCAAGGAAACTGATTCTGCAATAGGAAGCGCAATAAATCATGACTCAACGATATTTTTAATATAAATTGAAATTATTGTTTTTGGCTAGGTTCTTTTTATTGTGCCTGTTTACGCTGCCAGTCCATGATGACACATCTCCTTCTCTGGGTTGTTATTATAATGTAAGTGTTACTTTTATTGATTTGTTTTTTGGTACATAGCCCCATTGTTCACTTCACTATTCTTAACCATTGTGTTATTTTTTGCCCTTTTATGATTTTGATTAAACCATAATAAAATAGTTTTCACTTCATTTTTTTATTTCACTATACCAGGGTGGTCACAATCACAGATGTAGAATGTTTTAACTTCTCGCAAGCCAAGCAAGATAATTAGTGGGCACCCTAAACAGTTAGGGGGCCAGGGTTTCACAGGGTCTCCCAAAGTAGGGCGTGACAATATACTTCTTTATACACTGTTCTTTATACACTGTTTGATGTCTTTTCACTCTGTTTTTTATTACATTAGCATATATTATATTATTATATACTATCTTTATTCACCATTGTGTTTTTTTTCCCTTTTATAATTTTCAATAAACCATAATAAAATAGTTTTCACTTCATTTTTTTATTTCACTATACCAGGGTGGTCACAATCACAGATGTAAAATGTTTTAACCTCTCGCAAGCCAAGCAAGATAATTAGTGGGCACCCTAAACAGTTAGGGGGCCAGGGTTCCACAGGGTCTCCCAAAGTAGGGCGTGACAATATACTTCTTTATACACTGTTTTTTGTCTCTTCACTCTGTTTTTCATATACATTAGCATATATTATATTATTATATACTATACCATTATATATTTGTTTTTTGTAATGATTGTTTTTCAACAGATTATTTAAAATTGACCTGACAATATCCTATACCTATGTATGTATAAGTCTGATTGGAAATAAAGAAATTGAATTGAATTGAATTGAATAAGATTGTTTTTTTACAGTATTATGAATTGACAACTATCTAACGATATTTCTCCCATCTACATTGAAAATTGGTCTTGAGTTACAATAGTCCATTGGCGAAATAGATTGGGTTCAATCTGTGGGCCTCTGATTTTTAATATCCTCCCCCGTTGAATTAACTTCCATGGGATACAATATCAAAATAGGTCGGGGTAATATATTTCTATCACCTTCCTTGATTTCACAGTATTTGATTCGTACATCTCTACCAATGAATACGTCTGTATTTCTGCCCAATTTTCATAAAAACTTGAGAGGTGTCAAGGGACACCCGGATGGAACAAAGTTCCTTACGATCAATTAGTGAAGGAATTGTAATATTTTTTTTTTTTTTTTTTAAGTTATAATAATTTTTTTTATATATATATATATATATATATATATATATATATATGCACTCTGTCTGTCTATTCTTTCGTACACGTCATAGATGCGCGGGACTTTGTAAACACAACAGAGTGTATATATATATATATACTCTCTCGACTTCGTAAACACAACAGCGTATAGGTTAGAACACGCACGGCTTGCTAAATACATACATTGATATTGTAATATTAAAATATAATTTGCTTTTAAATTTATTAAAGTATTCTAATTCAGAGGTTATAAGCGACTGTAAAATACTAGTCATTATTATTGTCTGTATAAAATCTCTACTTACCTAACTCCATCAGCAATATCCGGAACTTGTGCAGAAACACTGTCAGGATTCATTATTGTTATTATTTTTTATTATTTATTATGTACAAAAAACCTGTATACACTCAACAAAAATAATCGTCGCGACACCACACTGTTCAATGTGAAATAGAAAGACGAAACGAAAATAACTGGCTTGCTTTCTATGAGTGAGAGAGAGAGAGAGAGAGAGAGAGAGAGAGAGAGAGAGAGAGAGAGAGAGAGAGAGAGAGAGAGAGAGAGAGAGAGAGGAGAGAGAGAGAGAGAGAGAGAGAGAGAGAGAGAGAGAGAGAGAGAGAGAGAGAGAGACAGACAGAGAAACACGCGTACGCCGCACGGCTTATAACCATAGCGAAAGTCTCGTTACAACTGTTGGTCTTAATTTATTCCGTCTAGCCCTCTTTCGCAACGCGCGATAAAGAACTATGTTCCAACAGTATCGGAATATTTTGATCACGTAGAAATTTAGAAGTTAATTGCCTTGACTCTGACATTATTACTTGCAGATCTCAATTGCTGCGAATAATCTGCACACCATATTTTTTAAATCGTACAAAAAGTTGCTTTCTGGATTCTAATATATTGGTTCGTGTGATGGTTTATTGATTCAACTCGACTATACATTGTTCATGGTTGAGATAGTTGAGATAGTGTCAAATGGTCTTCTGATGGCTTCATGAAGTCATCTGGTAGCCGGGCACTCAGGATAACAATAGCCAAGAGAAGTGACACGTCAACCATTCTGGGAAAGTGTGTCTGCTTTGACACAGATGACGCTCCCAAAAACACTTTGGACGCTATGAAGTGGCGCCCTCTTGGTCTGGGGAGCCTTATCATTTGTGAGGGATTGAAAAATGATCAGAAATCGCTTTCTGACATATCCAGCTACTTTATTAAAAATAGAGTTGATATCTAATGACTGTTGAAAGGTAATTGAAAATAAAGACTTTCGAAATTGAGAATGAAAGTTGGATAACTAATTAGCAACAAATGAAACCGACGAAAAAATAAACTGAAAAGCAATTTAATCAGGGAAAGCGTAAAATGATGACAGCGGGATGCATTGCGGCGTTTTTGTATTTTTTTAAAAGAAATTCAATGATCTTCGGTGATTGTTTGTTTGGCGCCGACTCAAAATCAGTTACTCACATCAGTTTAGGAGCTCAGTTATTATTAAGACAAGGAAGGTTTATTTTATTTTTTGCTTTTCAGTTTCTTCTTTCGTCGGTTTTATTTGAACGTAGTTCCTCATCGCGAATTGCGAAAGAGGGCTAGACGAAATAAATCAGGACCAAAAGTTGTAACGAGACTTTCGCTATGGTTGTAAGCCGTGCGGCGTGCGCATGTTTCTCTGTCTGTCTCTCTCTCTCATAGAAAGCAAGCCAGTTATTTTCGTTTCGTCTTTCTATTTCACATTGAATAGTGTGGTGTCGCGACGATTATTTTTGTTGAGTGTATACAGGTTTTTTGTACATAATAAATAATAAAAAATAATAACAATAATGAATCCTGACAGTGTTTCTGCACAAGTTCCGATATTCTGATGGAGTTAGGTAAGTAGAGATTTTATACAGACATAACTCTCTTTACTATTGTGCTAACCAAGGCAAGTACGCATTATAACCTCTCTTTACTATTGTGCTAACCAAGTTATACGCGTTATAATCTCTCCATTATTGTGTGTTTAGCAAGTGTACGCGTCATAACTTTAATAAATTTAAAAGCAAATTATATTTTAATATTACAATATCAATGCGTATGTACTAAAATTGAGCCTACTGATTAAGTTTATATTACATTATATTTGTTAATAATAAAAAAAATATTATTATGACTTAAAAAAAAAATTTCATTACAATTCCTTCACTAATTAATCGAAAGGAACTTCGTTCCATCCGGGTGTCCCTTGACACCTCTCATTTTGTTTTTTGTTAAAAAGTTTTTATTTTTGTAGCGAAAATCCACTTATAACTACCTACTCAATTGGCTCCATGTGAACATTATTTTGTGGTGTCATCTGAACTACATATGCGTGCCAAGTTTCAGAATCGGTTCACAGATGGAAAATCAATCATCCCCTTTTTTTTTACCCTTCGGGGTGGATTATTCCTTTTCAAATATTACCAACTCTGAAGTATACCCTAGCCAATAAGAAAAGAATCATCTGAATCGGATAACCCAGTATGAAGTTATGCGGTAGAATCGGTTAACGAGTAAAAATTCAGTGGGTGAACGATAAATATCCCCCATTTTTTCTACCTTTATGTTTGCCATTTTTTTTTTCTTATGGGATCAATTTCGAGGTATACCCTATCCAATGAAAAAATAATCATCGAAATCGAACTGTTCTGTGAAAAGTTATGTGTGGTCATACATAAAAAAATATATACGCGTCGACTAGAAAACCTCCTCCTTTTTTTCGTCGGTTGAAAATACATAATTATGTATATTCAATAGTTCAATCCTTAACTGATTTCGGTTCAACTGTATCTCTAGTTCTTAAATTCTATAAAAAAATATTTGAATATTGTAAGAAAAATTTGAAATATAAATGTTTTAATTCAAGAACAGCTATCAAATACGAAGTCTTCATTTCGATATAATACATGCGGACACAAGTTCTGTTTTATTCATAGGATGGAACTGAATAACACTTCTTTAGAAGTTACGAAAAATAGTGGAACTGGCAACTCATGAATATTCAAATGAGATGACTTATGACTTCACAAGAAGCGGCTTAACTCTGTTGTTTGATTATCTCACTATATTGGAGGGTTTTAGAGCGGCGTTTATTCGAATATTACATAATATCTTCTGGAAAAAACTTCACACATAATATTTCATCAATATATGTCAACTACAAGCACATTTGAACCAAATTTACGCGTTTATGATCTCGCCTATTGTTTAAAAATCTGTTTTATTCTATTATTTACCAGAAAAATAAATTAGAGTTTTAATTTGTTTACCATCCCCTTATTTCCATCCTTCCACAATTATGTCATCTGAGTTCTGACTGAAGGCATAAGCAAAATTGCAGAAGGCATCGAAACTGCATTCTGATGGCGTCATGAAGTCACCTAGTAGGCGGGCTCGCAAGTTGACATTAGCCAAGATGTAATCTCGCGACACGTCCACCATTCCAGAAAGGTGTGATTGCTCTGACACAGATAGCGCTCAGAGTTGGTCCGGAGCTATTTTAAATTGTGCTCAAGTTGGTCACAAAATAGTGCTCGATTGTGCTGCTGCTTCCGCGCATGCGCATTATCCAAACTTGATTGTTTGAAATTACAGACACAAGATGTCGCCACTTATGTCCCTTTTTTCCAATTTTACTACTGTATACATAGATGGAGGAGCATGAATCAAGTTTTTGAATATGAATCTTTGCATCTATTGCTTATCTCAGTCTCAGTTATACATCCAAACTGTAAACTTCGTGAAAAGTGGAAAGTGTGCAATTGGTGTCGAATTGAGAGTTTCATAAGAGAGGAGGCAGGTGCGTTACTAACAATATCCTTTGTGAGAATCACCTATCTAATTCTTAGTTAGTTATAAAAATAAATAATTGATTAATACGAAGCAAAGATGAGTGACTCGGGGGGGAGAGACCCCACAGAAAAAAAATAGGTTTAGAGAATGAAAATGGGGATTCAAATTCGGTAAATAGTAGGGATGCAGAAGTAAATAGGATAATGAGTAACAATAAAGCAATACATGGGAATAACGATATAATTAATAAAGATAATAACCTTGAAAGTACAAAAAATGAAAAACAAACAGAAAAAGATGAAACTATATACTATAAATACGGTGCTAGGGCACCTTTTTTGGTGGTCATAGAACCAACTGATAAATCTGAGAATAGTATGGGTAGATTCAATGAATTAAAAATAGCAAAGGAAGTATTTGATTTGAATTTAAATAATATATTAAGTATTAAAAAAAGGGGAATAATAAAATAGGAGTTTTGTTCAATGATAGAAAAACAGCCAACAGGTTTGTGGATAATCAAAAGTTATTAGAAAAGGGACATAAAATATATATACCTATTAATCCCAAATAGTATGTAAGGGAATTATAAAATATGTAAATACAGTATTTTCGGAAGAAGAGATAAAAAAAATGATAAAAAGTAATTTAAAAATAAGGGAGGTGAGAAGGTTGAATGGGAAAAAAAAGATGGAAATGGAGATATCGTATTTGCACCTACGGGAACAATTTTGATAACTTTTGAAGGAGTCAAAATACCTAGGTCAATTGAATTATGCTATATGACGCATTTGGTAACTCCCTATGTTCCACCGGTGAACCAATGTTTTGAATGCCTATTATTTGGACATGTTAAAAAATGGTGTAGGGGGAAAAAATGCATTAGTTGTGGGGAACAGCACGAAACGCAGGAAGAGTATGAAATATGTAAAACAATTAAATGTTATCATTGTAAGAGCTCAACACATAAATCCAATGACCGAATTTGTAAAGAGTATTTGAGGCAGAAAAACATAAGAGAAAAGGATGGCTTTTGATAATGGAGTTTCTATGAAGCAAGTTTAAACTTTCCTAAAGAGGAGAGGATTATATTGGGGGAGGAGATTTCCTGAATTAAGAGTTAGAAATAAAGAAACACAGAACGTAATAAATATAGAACAAAAGAAAAAAGTATATAATTCAAATAATAAAAATAATTTTAAAAAAGAACATTTAGTAATGTAGTGAAAGAATCAAACAAAGGAAAAAATAAAAGTAGGAGGGACAGGGGTATGATAAAATAGGGCATAATGAGGCCCTATTACAGTAAATGGGAGAATGTATCTAAAGTAATACAGGAGCTGGTATTAACAGGGAGCGAGGATATAATAGTAGTACATCAAGAAACAGAGGGATATAGAACAGTAAGACCAAAATTGAGAGCAAAGTTGCTCAGAAGATATTTTGAAACAATGATAGGTTAAGATAGAATTAGGAACTATGACTCAACAGAGAAGTTTCAGACACTTAAATGATATGAAAATTGAAATTATAGATATTTTGAAACAATGATAGGTTAAGATAGAATTAGGAACTATGACTCAACAGAGGAGTGGTAGTTTGAAGTTCACAGAATTAAAAATTTTACAATGGAACATTAGAAGTATCAAAAGAAATCGGGATAATTTGTAATTATAAAATGAGACTTGGTTGAGAAAAGATGTACTTTTTAATATAAAATATTATAGGATTGTAAGGGAAGATAGAGGAGATGGATTTGGGGAAATAGCCACACTTATTAGGTATAATATTAAATATAACAGTATCAATATAGAGAAAAAATTATTGGATAAAAAATGTCAAATAATCATTATTAAAATAAATGGAGTTAATATAATTATATGTATTATCCAAACAATTTATTACCAGTAGAAAAATAGAAAAAATAATAGAAATTAAATGGGGAAATAATATGGATGGGAGACCTAAATGCTCACAATCCTATGTGGGCAATACGGAGAAAATAGAAACGGGAAAAATTTGAAAAATATTTTAGACAGTAAAAATTTAATTATAATGAATGATGGGACGCCAACAAGATTCAATACTCCAAATGAGAATCTAGGCATTCTAGATCTAACAATAGTTACTAGTGAATTAGGTTTAAAATGTAACTGGGAGGTAATGGAAGACTGTGGAAATAGTGATCACTTTCCAACGATATGTAGAGTGAATAATACAGAAATAAAAATTATAAATAAGAATGAGAGCAAAAGAATATATAGAAAGGCGGAATGGAATGTATATTACAATTATATTAACAATAATATAAAAGAAGAGGATGATTATGAATATGATGATATAATAAAAATAATGAATGAGGGTGCGGAAATTTCAATACCAAGAAGCAAAACATGTAAAAAAAGGAACCTAGGAATCCATGGTGGGATGAAGAATGTGAGCAAAAGGTTAAAGAACGAAAAATGGCAATAAGGATTTTTCAAAATAACACATATTTAGAGAATTATATTCATGCAAAAAAAATTATAGCACAAACGAGAAAAATATTAAGGAGGAAAAAGAAGATAGGTTTTCAATATTTTTGTTCCACTCTTAACAGAGAGGCTAGTATTTCATATGTATAGGGAATCATGAGAAAATTTTCGGATAGGAATAATATACGAGCAGAAAATAAATTGCCAGATATAAATATTGCAAAAAAAAAATACTGGATAGAATGTCAATTTGTGATATAGATCCAGAATTTAGGCTAATAAGTAATAATGAAGATATAATGGAGTTTAATAGGGAGGAATTTGAAATGGTTTTACACAATGTAGGACAAAAAACAACACCTAGAATAGATGAAATAACGTATAGTATGTTTGCGCATCTTCCAGATATAGCAATACAGATATTGTTAGATATATATAACAAAATTTTAAATGGGGGAGAATTACCCAGAAAATGGAAGGAATATATTATTTTAGGTTTTTTAAAAAGAAGTAAAAACCCTGAAGATTATATGAACTATAGACCGATTGCGTTAGCATGTTGTGGATTAAAAATCTTGGAAAAAATGATTAAAAATAGGGTAAATTGGGAAATTGAAAACAGAAAAATCTTGTCAAATTATCAAATGGGTTTTAGGAAAGGTAAAGGAACATTAGATTGTGTAGCTTTTTTAATAACCAATGTTCAAATGGCTTTTAGTGATAATCAAATGGTGGTTGCAGTATTTTTAGACATAAAGTCAGCATATGATAATGTAAATATCAACAAATTATATGGATACTTGGTAAAATATGGTGTGGAAAGGAACATGGTTAACGTAATATTTAACATTTTGAATAACAGGCAAAATTACATAAAGGATGAAGAGGGAAATATGCATGGACCGCGAGTAACAACCAAAGGGTTAGTACAGGGATCTCCCTTAAGCCCAATTCTTTTTAACATATATTTAAGATCTTTATTTGATATAGTAACAGAGGATAAAGATATGATCTTATATGCGGATGATATTTTATTGTTCACAAAGGGAAAAAATATTGGAGATATGACGGAAAACATTAATAAAAATTTTAGATTGATCAATAAATGGATGGAAGAACATGGTTTTGATTTATCCATAGAAAAATGTGAAACCATCTGGTTTAAAAAGGGAAAGGAACTGAATAATAAGGGGATAATTAAGATAGGAAATAATCAAATTGAGGGAAAAAAAAAAGTAAATTACTTGGGGGTGAATTTGAGTTGGGACTTACATATAAGTAACAACAAATAGAGCAAATGAAGGAATGAATGTTATAGAGTGTTTCTGTAGAGTGTAGTGGGGAGCGGATCCCAAAAGCATGTTAATGATTTATAATGGGATAATATAAGAACATCTGGAATTTGGGACCATTTTAATAAGCTCTGAGGATAATTTCTGGATGTATGAGATCCACTCCGATTAATGCATTGTTGGCTGAAACGGAAGAAATTGATCTAGAGTACAGAAGAAAAATATTAGCTATTAAATTCATAATTAAAAGAATAGACGATAATAATTCACCGATTATAAAACTAATAGAAAGTTTAAGACAAATAGTTCAAACAGGAAAGGGATATGGCAGAAATAATAATAAGCCTTATTTAGTAAAAGCGTTAGAATATGTTTTACCTTATAAACAATATATATATCAAGATGTGTTGAGTCCTTTTCGTAGTTTTGAATATCAAGTATATATTCATCAACCTAAGGTAATAGATTTAAAGTTGGAAAAAAATGATTCAGGAAATAAAATAAAATTTCAAAGTGTAATAGAGAAATATATAAATGAGTATAATTTTGTATATACAGATGCGTCAAAAAAAGATGGTAAAGTGGGGTTTGCAGTAATGATGAACAATGAGGAATATTCATTCATGTCAAAGGTTAAATATTACAAATATATGTGATCAGAAATATCTTGATACATAAAGGAATGACAGTATGTCTAGAGAAAAACTTGAGAAAAATTTAATATTAACAGATTCAAAAAGCCTTTAGATAAAATAAGGGGAAATAAAAGGGAAGCAAACAGTGATTACATAACTCTTAAAATTAAACAAATGAGTTACTTAGCAGAAATGAATGGGATTGTATTTGAATTTGCCTGGATACCAGGGCATTCTAACATAGTGGGAAACGAACAAGTTGATATATTAGCAAAAACTGGGACAACATTGGGGGATATTAAAGTGGACAAAAATTCGATTATACCTATAGTAAAAAGTAAAATATTAGGGGAATATTATAAAAAATGGGAAAAAGATTTACCAAATGAAGGAAAGACTTATGGAAAAATACATTAAACTTATCCAATTGAAACATGGTATAAAAGATATGCCTTTATGGATAGAAGACACATCACCACGATTATTAGAATGAAAACGGGACATTGTATAAATAATCAACATTTATTCCGAATAGGCATAAAAGAAAATCCAAACTGTGAGTGTGGTAGGGAAGAAACTCTAGAAATACTTTTTGAATGTCCCATCAATAAGATACCTCAGTTTGATTTATATAGGGAAATAATTAATAAAGGTGTCCCAGCTCCGTTCGATTTACCGGTTATTTTGAGACATAATAGTACGAGGATTAGTAATGTAATAATGAAATTCTTGAACTATAATAGAATAAAATTATAATAATAATAGATAGTTAAAAAAAAATGCAGAAATAATCTATACGAAATTGTAGAAATAATGTAAAATAAAAAATAAGAATAATTAGGAAGGGAAAATGAATTGAAAGTGAAAAAAAAACAAGAATAATAAAAAAAAAAATAAAAAAAAAACCTTCAAAAATTAAAGGTCAATGAAATATACAGGTATATATGTATATATATATATATATATATATATATATATATATATATATAGTAATTTGGAAAAAAAAACATAAAAAAAATATGAAAAACTTATTAAAAAAAAAACAATGTCTACTGTATTTCTATCCTATCCTGGGTGCTTGTTATCCGAGGCAGGTTTAGGGTGTGAAATGCTTCGCTGCGGCCCGAAGCGAGAAGAGTTGTATATCCTTTGTTGTGAACTTTGTATAACTAACCTTTTAGCACAAAAACATATATGAGAAAGAATTAAAAAAAAACTGGAGTAGAAAAGTGGAAGATACAAGGGCTACGAAATGATGGAAATCAGACCAAGTAGTAGCCCCACGATATGACCTGGCTGAATGCACCAATAGGGAGCAAGGGCCATAAAATCAGGAAGAAGAAGTATTGCTAATCTAAGCATCAAAATTATAATTCATTCTGGAAAAAGAAGATGTAAGCAATCATAATAATGATAAAGAAGTATGTAACAAAGTAATACTAGGTCACCATAGGAAGGTATATTGAACCATACATTGAAATATATCAATAAAAAACGTTTCTATTCGAAAATATTTAATAAAAAATGAAAAAAAAATTAAAAACTAAATAAAAATGTCAAAAAATAAACTGTGAAATTAACATGGAACATAAAATAATAAATATTCAAAACAAACAATAAATAATACTGAAAAACTATTCAAGCTAAATAATAAAAATATAAAGTTAACTCTGAAAGTAACATGGAACATAAAATAAACATGAATAAGGCCAATTGATTTGTTGTTTCCAAAAATAACTGTTTGGAAGTTTTGTTCTGACATATCACTTTCTGTCTTCAATATTCGGATATAACTAATATAAGAGTATACTTACTTAAAAAATAAAAACATTAACAAATTTTAAATATATGTCAATGAAATTGTCATTATTGTCAACGTCATTTCAAAATTCCATATATATCTCTCTCTATAATGGTCTATGCCATGCCACATGTCACGTTTTGTGCCCTATCTCCTACCTGTCATTTTCTTCTCTTGTTATTCTTATTTCTTCTTCCCTAAAATAACTTTGCCATTTTAATGAAATATTGCTCTTTTTGGCAAATTTTCCAATTGTGCGTGCTCGGTGCTCGCTTGAATCAAATAGAGCTGCATTTGACACAATTGTGCTGCATATAACAACCCTGATAGCGCTTCGAATGGACTGTCGTACTCTGGGTCTAAACAGCCTGATCATTTGTGAGGGATTGGAAAATGATCGTAATTCGCTAGTGTCTAATAATAGCCGTATATATCCTGTTTAAGGTGGGCGTTCAAAATGGCTTGTAAAACTAATCCGATAGAGGAGCCACCATGCATTATAGTGAAAATTTCATAAATTTATTTTCTACCAATTAGAAGGCTCTTTTTTGTTTACGTTGCTCATAGCAACGGGAGATTATCGCGATAATTTTGTTAGTTCCTATTAACTTAATGGAATTAATAAGTGATAATTTTTCTGTCAAAAATGAAGAGCCTTATATCTATTGACAAAAGTCACTCAGAATAAAATCGAAATACATTTTGTTGCTAACTTATTATTTTTACTGATACTAACCAATTTGCTTTACATATCAAACACCGGGGCTAAAAGGGACACATAAAAAATTTTGAAAATATTTAAAATATTATGAAATTCTTGCACGGCATCTTTTTTATGGGCAAAAAACTTGGTGATTCTATCATTAAAAACTGTCTGTTTTTCAACAAATATATGTAATATTTTGACACTCGTTTATTCCGTTGGGCTTTGGACATCTTGTGGCTTTCTAAAACTGGTTTTAATTCCATATCAACTTTGTAAAATAATTTCTTATCTTCAAGAATATTTTCGTCCATAAACTGGTCCAATAAAAATGAATATAATTTCAAGTCTCTATGGTTTTGGCTTACGTCACTTATCTTCTGCACATATTTACATATTTATAACTTTACAGTTCATTGTAGATATTTGTTTCGAAGTTGTTTATTATTTATTAAATTTTACATTGATTTGACAAAATTAATAATATTGAATGCCAAATCACCGAGACAATAACTGCCAAATGTCAAACGTTAACAAATGTTACTCAGAGCCAACTATTTACTCGTTTATATTATAGGGTAATATCTAAATAAAACGTATTATCAATTTCTTCTCATTGTACAATTTAATTTTTAATAAATGTCAATTTTGGTAACAAAAAGTGTTTCTAAAGTCAAAGTAAAATTCTCTTGTAGAAAATACAATATTTAATCTCAAAATCATCGAAATAATTTTTTCAGCTTTAGTTGAAACTATGTTGACATAATTTCAGATGTTATGGTTGAAAACGAATTAATGTTTTTAATGTTCCTGAAATTTTAGTAATAAACCTTAGTTACTAACAAGTAAAATCAACTTCTATTATAAAAATATAGTGCGTCATATTTAACTAAACTCATCGGAAATATGTTTTTTGAGTTTCATTTGAATTTTATAAAGATATTGATTTCAGATATCAAATTTGTTATTTAATAGTTCTCACATTTTAGTAATAAAAACGAGTTACTAACAACTGAAATGAACTTCATTTCTAGAACTCTAATTAGTTTGCGTCAACACATGGTCACCTCCTACGAGAGATGAAGATGAGTTGCGGAAACTTAGGTGGCTACCTCCAAGTGGTATCGCTGGATAACGGGGTTGACAAGGAAAATCCAGTGGGAATGACCAGAAATGGTCAAAGCCTGCGATCTCTAAGTCAATCTCAACCAATGCCACCACAACATGAACTTAATCCAAGGCGTCAAGGCCCGTGCCGAGGATGGATGATACCTGAGTGATCAGGTATCACAAACGGGACTCTGGGGATCTGGCGACCTCCCAAGGTAATTTGCCTTTCACCTGCGCAGGGGGCGCGCAGGTGGACGACCCTTCCCACTCGTGGGAACAATATGGAAACCAATCGAAAAACAACCCTGGGAACTTCCAGTTGAAGAGCCCAACACCGCCTAGCGGGTATGGAGTCGAGGATTCCAGTCAGATCGCACTCGGCACCAGAATCTGAAACCAAACCGGAGGAGGGATCAGGCAGATGGTGAGGCACCTGCTGAAAACTCCCGGAAGCAGAGAACAGGAAACTCTCTGGAGGCGGTGGCAGTTCCGCTAAACCTCCAGAAACACCTGCCTAAGGCGTGCGTCGATGTAAATAGTTTACATCTGGCGCGTAAACTCTCAGGAGCTGCTAGAAGACAGGTGCGGATCGCGGAGGCCAAGGCAGCTGGGGAAGAAATTAAACCCAGGAAACGCCGAAGCAACCGGACGCGATCCACAGAAAAAAACGGCTTCACTGAACGAACTCCAGCATCGCTGGAAGCAGCAAGCAGCCAGAAACTCCGAAAGAAGAGGGACCGCTCACAGAGAAGTCAGCCCTCTTCCAGGGAGTCACTGCAAGGGTAAAGAAACCTAGAATCTGACCATCCGGTGGCTGTCTCTACCCAAGTTAACAACTGAGCAGGGCAGCTATAGGGAGGTCACAAGAGGTCAGAAAGATGGCTTTGCTCTGGAGAGTTATCCAGATCACCAGTTATCAGACGACAAGGGATTCTCCTGCAGGAAGCAATTACCGGGGGAATTTTCAAGTGTGAGCCGGGTAAGGGTCGAACTTCGAGGCACAGCTACGACCACAGGGCGTGCTGGTCCTGACATGCTCGATGAAACCGCTTAATCCTGGCCCGAGTATCCCCGGACTGATACCTGGGAGGGGCTGTCTAAAGTAGGGCTAGCCAAAGGAAATCCTGAATACCTCCAAGGTAGTGGTATGGATTCCAAAGCCATTTTGGTGAAATGGAAACCAAAAGATTATTCAGCTCATAAAACCCAGAACATGGGGATAGATGCTGAATAATGGCTTGTCATCAAAAAGACAATAGGGAGGACTTGGGTCTAACTCTTGTCTTTCAAATCGACGAGACCTCCTTGAGAACCTGCGAGCCAGGGAATGAGAGATTCCCTGGGGCTAACGCAGGTAAACTTCAAGCTAGTTAGCCGGAACAGGAACATTCCTGATGCTGCGGGTAGTTCGAGCCAACCTGCAGCATAGTAAGGCTGCTACTCCACCCTGTGCAGAATTTTGCACAGGGCATACCGACGTGGCCCCAATACAAAACATGGCTTGGTCAGAAGGGCGAGTATCAGGCCTCGGAACATCCAAGGGTAAGCTTATTTATAATCTAAACTGTGGAAACGCCAGATCCTGCATTATTGCCAGGAATGATTTGAATTCTTGAATCTGATAGAATTCTGTTATAGGGACATAACAGCAATCAAGACGACCTACAAAGGATGGAGTAGAGAGGAACATAGTACTAGCCTCCGTCTACATGCCTTATGACTCAACAAGCCCTCCACCATCAGAACAAGTGAGGGCCTTGGTTAAACATTATGAGGACCACAAACTCCAACATCATCGGAGCCGATGCAAACGCAATATCACAGTGTGGGGAGCACCGACACGAACACAAGAGGTGAGTCATGCTTGAATTTATTGTCTCCAGTAACCTGGAAGTACTTAATAGAGGCAATAGGCCAACCTTCGTAACCCCGTAACAGCGGGAAATTATTGACATCACTTTGGGCTCTTCTTTGGTGGTTCGGCACGTCGGCAAATAGGCATATCTGAGGAACCTTCAAACTCAGATCACCGCACGAACATGTGGAGATTGGCTATACCAATGAACCTGCAGTTATGTGTCGGGATCCCAAAAAACCAACTGGCCGGGTACCGGGAGGAGCTCAGGGCAAATCTCACAAATTTCAAAAATGTCAAACCTAACTCCAAATACAATTCCATGAGAATTGAGCAAACCTCCTAATGTTAAAGGAGGCCATAATAACTACTATCATAACAACTTCCTTTGAGCAGCACACTAAAGTGGCTGGTGGAACACCGAACTCACATCTTAGAAAAAACCGCAAACTATTCAATCGTGCGGAAAAAACTGGTGAGTGGGAGGATTATTCCAAAACTCTCACAGAATACAAAAAAAATCAGGGGGGAACAAAAGAAAGTCATGGAGGAAGTTCTGTGAGGACATAGAAAAACCTCAGAAGAGCAAGACTCCACCGCATCCATTCCAAAGACTATCAATCCGTTGGGGACTCTCCAAAAACCAACGGCAACCACACCAACACTGGGAAGGAAACTATGGAACTCTTGCTCCATACACACTTCCCAGGATCCCACCTGTCACCACAAATCAAAACCCCATATAGGGAAAACCCTGCAAACCTTCATTTGAGGGCGAAAAGGGCAGACTGGAAAGTGGCTAAACGAACGGTAACTCATTCAAAGGTAGTGTGGATAGAGCTCCTTCAAGCCTTACAAGTCTCCGGGCCCAGATGGGTATTTCCCATCTACTTCCAGGCAGGTTGAATATCTAGCACCAGAACTGTGCAGACTGACAGGCTGAGCCCAACTTGGGATGGCTCCCAAACCTGGAAAACTGTGACGTGGTCTTGTTCCAAACCTGGACGGGCTCTATGACCAGGCAAGCATACAGACCAATAGGCCTATCGCCATTTCTTCTGAAAGGCTTAGAAAAAACTGATGGTAGAGACACTAAGGAAACCGCTTTGGAGAACAGGCCTACATCAAAACCAACATGCCTATCTAACAGGAAAATCATGCGAGACAGCACTCATCAGCTTGTTTCCAAGGCTTGGAGAGTCTCTAGCAAACAAAGAAATTGCACTATGCACTTTTCAGGACATCGAAGGGCCTTCGACAACACCTCCTTTGAGTATGTCTCTGCGGCCACTCGGAGGCATTGACGAAAACGCAGGTGGGATACACTCAATGCTTCACAATCGACTGGTCCAAACCAGCATGTTCGAGGAAATAGAGCAGGTTGAAATTTAGAGGGTACCCCATGTGGGACATGGTTGTAGATGAACTGCTAATTCCTCCTGACAACCCAAGGGTATTACTCTCAGGGTGAGATGCTTGGATCATCCTCATCAAGGAAAGAATACTCCGAACAACCTCAGAGCTAATGCAAAATGCACTGAGGACAGTAGAGAATGGTGTGACAGAAGGAGCCTAAGGGCAAATCCGAACAAAACAACACTTAATTCCCTCCACCCGGAGAAAAACATGGAGATCTCATAGCCTCCCAGACTATTCAGTGAAACATTACAAAGTAGTAGAGCAGTTGAAATATCTAGGGCTGATTCTTGACAAAACTAACCTGGAACCCCATCTTCAACACATGAACCAACAAAAAGCAAGATAACCTTCATGGTGCAGGAGAGCTTTTGGAGAAGAGGCTTAAACCGAAAGCCATGCACTGGCTTTACACAGGTAATAAGACCAAGAATAACATGCTCCTCTTATGGTGGCCAAAACAATCAGGCAGGCAAAACCAGCCTGGGGAAAATCCAGAGGTTGCCTGTCTCTATCCAGGTGAAATAGGGCACTCCAACAGCTGCAGGAAATCATCTAAGCCTCCGAACCCCTTGACTTACATGTCATTAGGAGGCCAGGATGAGTGTATACAAGATGAAACAAACAAAAACGTGGAGAATCCGAACAACTGGACATACCAGAATCACTCATGTAATCAACATCGAAGAATGGAAATGATTTCAGATTACATGCAACCCCTATACTCATTCGAAAAACCAGTTTGAAACACGAATTGATGGATCGGATTGGGCCCGAGTATAGAATCACAATCAATGCCGGACAGTCGGTATACAGAGCGGTTCAAAGAGCACCAGTTGAAGGAACGGGAACAGGAATACTACATGGGTAAGGCCAAGAAGGGATTACATAATACCACTTGGTAAATGCTCCACGATATTCCAAGCTGAAACGCATGCTATCATGGTATGCTTCGAAGAATCTAGAAAGTGGTTATGGAAAAAACACATCTACTATCTGACTGTCAAGAGTGCTATCAAAGCACTCAACTCTATACGAATAAAGTCCAAACTGGTCTGGGACTGCCTCCAGAGACCTCGTCGACTGCAAAACATAACAAGTCACCTTGATTGGGTGCGGTTACCAGGGCATTGAAGGCAACGTCAAAGCGGACCAGCCTAGCTAGACAAGCATCTGAAACGCTATTCACAGGGCCAGAACCTGCACGGGATTAGCAAAAACCGATGCAGGACCCTGATCGACGAGTGGATAAAAGAAGACACCAACAATATTGGGATCAAACTGTCGGGCAAAGTCATGGTAGGCATCAAACCGGACCCTGACGGCTGACCTACTGAACCTGAACAGACGAAGGCTCGTATAACAATAGGTCTGTTGACTGGCACTGCGCGAAAACACCTAAACACCATGTGAGTACGCAGGGAAACCGTGGAGTGTAGGCTGTGTGATGAAGAGGAGGAAACAGCCTCTCATATTATCTTTAACTGTGACGCCCTAAAGTAGTAGGCGACAAAGAGATCAACCCGGAAACAGGCATGAATCGAAGAACCTTATCAACAGGCTTCTTAAACCTAATTGAAGGCAAAACCTGTTTTGAATGAGGAACCACTGACAGAGTGATACAATTGACCCCAGCTGGTCGCAGTGTCAAGGGAAGCTAAGTGCCAACCCTGTCTCTGGCTCGTCAGCCTTCAACCAACCAACCAACCAGTTACAATTAACTGAAGCCGCCGGAAATATGTTTTTGTAGCATTTTAGCAAAAAAATTACAATAAGAAAAAATTATATATTATGTCCAACAATGTATATTTCAGAAATAAAGCAGGAAAGAAAAGCTGAAACATTCATAATAGATCAAATTTTTTATTGCTTATTTAGTATAACACTACTTATTGAAGTGATTTAACTAAAACTTTAAAATAAACCTAATTTTCTGTTTAATATTGAACACGCAGTTGTTGTAGACAACCCCTGGAAGAAGTGTCGGAAATCGGCATTTTAATTGCTCAAAAAAAGGCAGATGGTGTAGTTTCACTGCCTGAATTTTCATGAATCAATAATCTTTTGTGGGGGGTTTTTAAGTTCTCACCATTCATTTAGGTAAGGCTTAATAATTGTCTGGTGGCCTTTTTTTTTTTTTTTTTTTAATGAGTTGTTGTTCTTCAACTGCAAACTGTGCTAAATAGTGACTGCTGTGGCTCTGGCTAATGATTTGTCACTTTATTTTTTAGTATCGATCCCAATTTTTGCTGCTGACTGTTTGAACCATGTGGGGTCGTGTTTTTGCCTACTAAGAATTTTTTGTACCTTTTTTTTGGAAATTTTTTAAATTTCGTGTTAAAAAGACGGTCTGTTGTTTTTGGGGCCCCTACTATTTTTTTTCATCAATTTCTTAAATAATCTTGGGGCCATTTCAGGTTAAAATTTTTATGGGAACTTTTATCTCAAGGTTTTTAGACCCTCCTTGAGTGGTTTTTGAAAAAACAGGGTTATAATCAATCCGGCCAGTAGAGTATTTTCTTTTATGTTCTGGTTCCCACGAAAAGGGATATCCTGTAATGTTCAGAGAACATCGTGGGAACCAAGGGAAAGAAGGTAGGAGTTGGTGTTCTTCTTAAATTTCTGGAGGTTGTATGCCTCGGGGAACACCTCCCTAGGCAATGAGTTCCAAAGCCTCGCTGTTCGTTGGATGACTGCAGCAGTTTACTCCTTCACCGCCTCTCCATGCGAGCTCATGAGCAACAATAAAAAAAAACTTTTTTTGAAGACCGTCAGGTGTATCTTCATCCCATAAATGCACCATTTTACTATAATCAGCAGTCGATAATGCTGAAGAACTTTTCTTTCGTTTGGAAACATTCATCTGCAATTTACGACGTTTTGCATCTCTTGCCGCTCTAGCTTCCAAAAACTCTATATCTTTAAATGGATCAAACTTAATTTTATATGTGGTAAAATAATATTCTTGAAGATGTTTCGCTGTGGAATTCTTCGACTCAAAGAACACCCACATATCAATTTGGAATAGAAGCGCCCCTTAATCACGAAACTCGTCCGCCATTTGTTTTTTTTCTATAACAAAAAAAAAAGTTGATCAAAATTCATTTGCGAAATTTCACCCCAACGTACAGATCGAGAAATAAATATTGATCACAAAGAAACAAACAAGGCAAAGCTTATAAAAATATCAGCGTTTTGCGAACAACCACAATTTTTGAAACATTGAATGAATTAACTGGCAAAGAAGTGCACTACTCTCAGAAGGAAGTTTAGAAAAATTATTTCTCGTTTGCCTACTTTGGAAAAGCTTCGTTATATTATAACATGACCCTCCGGACCCCGTCACTGATTTTCATTTATCCTTTCCCAAATTACTCCCCATGATACGATTAATGAATAATCTCCGAATCCGAAACTTTCATTTCCGATATCTTGCTACTTCTAAAGACGATATCGAAACCACTTTCCTATTTTATTGATGTATCGTAGTCCCTCGACGAATGACATTTTCAATGGCGCTCTCTATCCGAAACGGCAGGAAACGGCTTACTGATTTCTATCAGTGAGAATGTTGGTAAAGAAGGAACTATTCCCAACTAACATTATAGAAAAATTATACCAAGCAGAGGGGTAAAATAGCTTGAAGAAGTCCGAATTTACCTATTTCTGCACAAATATCCTACCTTCAACTACTAACTAACTCCAAAGTTATAATTCGAGTTATAAAAACCGTAAATGAGACCACCGGATCTCTTTCAAAAATCATAAACTCAATGAGCGTAGTGCATAGCATGAAATTACTTGTTATGAACTTCAAATATACCTTCACCGACTCATGGGTCAATAGAGTTGATTATAAGGTTAAATTTCACATAAATGTGACCAGCAAAATGTGTTCAAAATACTTGAACTTTCAGGGGATACTTCCTAATAAATATTGTCCTAATTATTACCTCATGTATGTTCCCATAGTCAGGGCATGAACAAGTCGGTAAACAGGTCTACTATACACTCTACATTACCTTTTTTGACACCAATTGAGTTGCCTGGGCATTTTCTGTCCTAGTTTATACCTACTGTTCCACAATGAGGACGAGATTACTACACTATTTGTCTAATAAGACTAAATTTCTACAACGAAGCCAAAGTTACCAAAAATGAATTCCTCAAAGTAATTTGGTCTATTATCAGATATTGAAGCCCGAATCGATTCGGATGAGCATGACATGATACAATTTACTATCCTCAAATAATTTATTTTGGAGCTGAATTTTAGAAATCTCTAAAATGCCAAGTAGAAATTCGAATAGAATTAATGAATCATACAGGTATATCACCCATTACTATCGATTAGCTGCCAGAATGGAAATATAATCCGAACCTACAATACCAAAGTCCAAAGATCAGAACCATCATTTACTTATGGTATTGAGAATATTCTATATACTCCCGTCTTTTAATGACTTCAACTATCTCAAAACATTCATCATCCATTTTTATGAATAAAATATGAAAGCAAATAAGTGTTAACCATCGACGGAAGCAATACAAAACAGTCTTGTCTTGTCTTGTTTTTTATGGTTTATCCAATACTGGATAATATACCAGTAATCGGGGGCTATAGCCACAAATTCGACCCCCCTTCAGTGGGCAAACGGGATTGTCTCACTCGAAATGATACCACGAATGCCCAAAACTTTCACAATAATTAATAACTTTTGCAATGCACGTGGAACGGCTGTACAAAAAACTGACATTAACCTGACTTTCTGCCCGCGTGGGAGACGTCCGTCCACCACGACACCAGAAAGTCGAATCCCAATACAAAACAGGCTTATGTTAGGTTATGCCGGTAATGGATGGATTGACAGAATTAAAGGAATGAATGCGTAGATAAGCTGCGTTCAACAAGCTTTGTCTGTCGCCAGCGGTAAACTACTGCCGTGCCGCTTTCAACGAAACGACAAAATGAAATTCAATGAAGTTGGTCCAGCTGCAGCAAATGGATAAAATAGTATATTAAAGTATAAGTGGATAAAAAGGGCTTTAAAACACGCGCGATTTTTCGAGCACGACGGCGCAGCCGGAGTGCTCGAAATAGAGCAAGTGTTTTTAAGACCAGTTATCCACAATATACTATTTTATTGGTGCACTTTGAAATCATATATACTGGTATTATTACTACAAAAAATAGAAATAAGAACTAATAATGCAAGAAGGTTGGATTCGTGATGTGACATCAGTATACCTTTCGTTGTCATGGAATTGAGAAAAACATTCATTTGCAATTTGTTACCAAAGATCAATATTTGTTGTCACCAGAGCTCAAAAATTAATTATTCTAATATCGATTTTTTGAATAGTGAGGCAGAATCGCGGTTAATACCGCGAAAATCCAGTGATATATATAAAAAAGAATATGAAAAGTTCATCAAATGGATGGAGGAGCACATATAAATGAACGAATTGTAAGTAATATGTTATTTGACGTTACAAGGTACTCCTGTCAGATCAATAATCAAAAATATGTCATTTAGACTTCACGTTTCTCGATTTGTTGATGTTGTCATGGTAACCTTCAAAAAACGCGCGTTTTTTAAAGTTCGATTTAAACACGCTGAGGCGTGCTTTAAATGGGTAAAAAGGGGCACCAATAAAAAAAAAGTATTGTATAAAGTGCAAGAAAACAAAAGCAAATAGTAAAACAATAAAAGATTGATGTGTTGAAACGATGACTTCGAAAATTTCAACACTAAAGTTTCAAGCAAATCATAATATCTCGATTCTTGAGAGGTAGTCACAATTGGCAAACAAATTGAATTGGATATTTCCGAGCACATTATTCTGCAAAGTTAGCATTCTAAGAGTACTTTCAGACTATGCGGAACGCGGCAATGTCAAACTAAAATTTTTGAGCCAATCACTACACACCATTTGTTATTTAAAAATTTATCTTCGGATAGAGATTCCCTCCTCACACTAAGATAACATTATCATGGATATTATTTTGGCAAAATGTGCACTGAATACAATTATCGCGAACTATTTTCAATACCACTGATATTTGATGTTCAATTCCAGAATAAACACTTCAATTTCAGAATAAATACTTATAACGGGGTTTTGTAGTACATATCGTTTTCTTTGAGAAACTACGTATAGGCTAGACAGAGATACTTGGTTTTACCATCAACAAGAAGTAGAAAATAATATTTATGTTTTCTCCGTATTAGGAATTGAAATGATCATTTTAGTGTTTCTTCTCAGAATATCGAGTAACAACAATACATTTATTATCCACGATTCCACTCCAACCAGAGAACGGAACGTATAGACATATTGCATGAAAAAACATCTCATAAAAATTTGTATTTCATCACGTGACCACAAAGTGGAAGAGTCTGAAATCCCAAGATAAGGAAAATGGACTTCAAAGTCAGGAATAAAGGTTACTTTCGACTTTGAATAAAGCCTATGTGTTCTCAAAGTTGCAATTTTAGGAAAATGCGACTTAAAGGACCCATATGGGATAGACGCCATATTTTTTGGCTTGAAGAGTTTCCGCCACTGCAAAAATGATCCACAATTTTCTTGAATCGACTATATTTTACTGATAGATAGTCAAAAAATTGGTGTATATGATATGTGTACAGGGTGTCCCTGGACTTCCTCTTTTCCTTCCGGTAATGTATAGATGGGGTCAAAATATCACCAGTACTTCTTATAACTTTTGTTCCCAAAAGCCTTCGTTACCAAGTTACGGGCCCTCAAAGTTACAAAATGAAAAATGTTTTTCTTTGATAACTTTCAAAGTGAATATTCAAAATCATCTAAATTTTGGTGATTGACTAAACAAATGAATTCCTTCGATGAGATTTCATGCAGGAGTCAGTTGTTTTGCTACAAAGTCAGGATCGGACTACCCCCGATGGTCCACACCCCAAAACTTTGAAATGACAGATAATTTTTCAATAGTTTTCAACAAAATAAGATTACGCAGACAATTTTCTGAATGAAAGTACTCCTGTGGAAAGTCGATCGGAGAACATTCTTAATAAAATGCAGTTTTACTCGACATCAAACCCGATCGTCCACCATTATTTGAAATGAAAAATTTTCACAGTAGAAATACTAATGCTAACGTTAATTCAACAACATTCAGAACAGGGATAATATAAAATATGCTAAAATAAAGTCGTAAACAAAAAGTACAGTACCTAGTTTCTTTCACAATGTAGATATTTTTTCAAATGAAATTTCAAGTTATGTAGATTCGTGGTGTTTTTGAACTAACAAGCTACTCCACTATGAAATATCGAATTCAGTCCATATTTTGTATGTACGCGTGGAATAAGCCCGTTTCGTGTTGTGTTATCTGAATCTCATGAAACTCAACATTTGGATGTTTCAAATTCGTATTCACAGCTTAAATGTTGAGGAGTTTCACTGATAAGTATAATTTCATGGGAGAACATCTTCAACCCGAAGATAAATTTAGCTGAAAAAAACGCACATCGGAAGACATAACTAATAAAAAGCAAACGAATAAACTACAAAAACGGCTGCACATGGATAGGTGAAAAATATCCGGTGAATGAATTTATGTTCCATTTCTTCCACAGATGTTTTTTGTCAACATCCTTGTAGAAAGAAATGAAATTAGTGTGGATAAAAAATTACAACTGGAATGCGATTTTGTTTTGTTGAGTGGTGCGTTGTCATTGTCTTATCAATATTCTAATAGGACAGTTTGAAGTGTTCTGATATGGCCGAACAGTTTACATTCAACGAATATGCAAATATGCATGCATTGTATGGACGAGCATTTGGTAATGCTGCAGAAGCCCGTCGTCTGTATGCCGAGCATTTTCCCAATCGAACGTTACGAGAAACGTTCGAGAGTGTCGATCGCAGCTTGAGGAAGACAGGTATGTCTAATGGATAATTAATTGGAGCCTGTTGTTTCATTTCGATATTATTGTAGGTTCAGTTTTGCCAAAACGAGGTGGTAAGGGCGCTCCTAGGGCTGTGCGTACCGTTGTATTGGAGGAAAATATTTTGGAAGATGTCGCTGATGAGCATCAGAAACCTATCAGAACAGTTCCATACATCCAAGTCCACTATTCATAGAATATTTAGGGAACAACTGCTCCACCCATATCACATCCAGAAGGTACATGCCATGACACCTGAAGATTTCCAGCACGACTGGAATATGCCAATCGGTTCCTGGATAAGCAAAGAGAGGATATGATTTTTATTACTTGAGTTTTATTCACTGATGAAGCAGGTTTCAGTTCCATAATCTCCACATAATCTCCTGCGTCAATGTTACGAATGATTTCTGGAAAACATTCTTCTTTGCCTCATTCATCTTTATGAGTTCTTAATCAAGACTGGAATAGAAAATCAGATAACTATCTGAATGAAAATGCAAATTTTCAATTTCAGATTTTTTCTTTTGAGTTAGGGCCTTTTCAGAATATCTATCAGATGTAGTTCAATGTTCAGCGTGGCTTTAGCCGGGGAAGTAATTGTTTTCTGTTAGATATTCACAAAAAATAATTTCATTTTAATCGTGGATTTTTCAATTCACAGAAAAATCTTTCTATCAATATTCAATTGAGAATGTTTCCCTTTTCAATATCATTATATCACTTTTTATTCTTTTTACATTCAATAAATATTTCTTATCATAACAATATATATGTATATAAATAAATATATATATATATATATATATATATATGCGATATATTTTTATGTCTAGAAGTATGTTGAATATTTAAAGAGTTGACATAAGAATTATAAATAAAATAAAAAACCCATAAATAAAATTTTTTTCGTATTTAGTAATCTGTGCTATGTTATTTTGCAGTTTTTCTGAGGATGCTACCGTTTTTTCTGAAACCTCATATAATATTAATCGATACCTATATTTGAAATAAACATGTTTTCAACATTACAAGCAATTGGCATAATTTTAAAAATTATAGGAAACAAATTTTACTAATATATTTTGAGCACAAGCAGATAATAAAATGTTAAAAGTTCGAACATTCTGTATATGAAATTGGATCTGAACACAATAGCCAATGAGATGCCAGGAAAGATCTTGATGCAAAATTAGGAATTTCAAAAATATGAAAAGCAGAAACGTCAAAAGAATGATTTTTACATGTCTTGTAAATAGTATGTGAGTTAGTTAGAAATGTTTCGTAAATAAACTGTCAAAAAGGTGGAAATAATAAAAAGTACAACAAAAGGTGCGTAAAAATAGAGAATTCGAGAAGGAAACAAAGAATGTTTGGTATCGAGGAAGAAAAAATCAACAAGCTAAGCGTAAGGAGAACAGAGAACAATTTTTGGAAGAACCGAATGTAGAAAATTGAAATTTGAATAAATCAATCAATATGTATTAGAACAGTTATTTGACAAGACAATATGGGAGAGACTATGAAGAATAACAGCAGATAAAAGATCCCAGATGCAGAGTTAATCTTACCTTTTTCCATTGGAGAGTCACCAGTACGAGGCGAAGTCACAGTCGACAAAGGTGCTGCAGTTTCCAGGAACGGGAGAAAATCCGAAACACTGAACATTCTCACTACTAGAGGTCACAGGTATTTTGAAACCATAAAAAGTTACTGTAGTGCAATCAAATTAAAAGTTTTAAAGAACCCTTTTTGATAGAACTCGTTCATGATTTAGTATACTGACGACATAACCTATAAAACTAGGTTAAATTTCATTTTTAGTATCACATAACTTCACATTTCCGGTATATATTTGATATGAAGCATTAGGTTATTTATCGCAGAATAGGTAGTAGTAAGTTTTCCTGAATGAAGAAAATTATTATTTTTACTGGATTTTTGCATTCTTTTCAATGATTGAGCAATAACAGTTGCCTTTTTCTGAATTTGACATCAAGAACTACTAGAGGGCTCCACAGTAGAACCGATTTCCGAGATTCCATAGGCGTACCGATTGAGTTAGCTGCGGTGAAGGAAATAAGATAAAAGAGTGAAGAAAAGAAGGTAGAATGCATAGCCGGAGATATTAAATATTCATATGGGTATTCATTTGTCAATACGTATTAAATAAATTTTCAAAAAGGGCAATAGCTTGAAGTTTTGAAAATAGCAAAACAAATGTGAACAAAATATTTATATTTTGTTATGATGTCTGGTTGTGGAAAGTAAATAAACAAATATAAAATAAAAACGAACCGCAATCAACGCATCATAACAATATATATATATATATATATATATATATATATATATATATATGTATATATATATATATATATGTCGCTTATTTTGCTGCGAATTTGAGATGGCCTAAGCCTTTTGGGATTATTTGAGGATATTTGATCCATGCATGCGCAACACTGGCTCACGCGATCGCTTCTAGTAAATTTTGGAGAATAATGAGGCTAATAATCTCAACTTCTGAATCGCTCCGTGATTTTATGTGTTATCGCCAGTTGATATTTGCCACGCTCCTAGTATATAGGTATGAATATGGTGAGTATGGCTGGGCTTATTTGATTTTGCATAGTGTCTACTATTGGACATTGTATTTTGATACATCAATAATTTGATATTAGATACTTGATAGTTTGACATGTTGATACTTGATAGTTTGATTTAGATGCATTTGTAAATGATTGGTATTCGGTGCTCTAATGCTATGTTGTGTTCGGAAACTTGAAGTATTTGATATTTTTGCTTAGATTCAACTGTTCTATTTTTTCATGTTGATGTTTACTAACAGATACACATGACTGAGTAAGTTGATCTTTTGTTCGTATTTTTTTTGAGTTTCAATTCTTTGGTAAATTGGGGTTTGAACAGACTATTATTAGAAATTTGGAGGGGAATAGATTTACCTGGCATCCTTTACAACTGAATAAGATCACTTAACGAACCTTCCCATATTCACTGTAGCTTAGCCGCAAATATTCTGAGACATGTACAAGCTAGTGTAGCGTTGTACAGTTCCATACAGTTCTGTCTGGTATAGATACCCTGTCAAAGGAGAATCGTTTCGCGTGATCTGATCTCAGGTCTAATAATAATAATAATTTAATAATAATAAGTTATTAGCACAAGCGATGTAAAATACATTTAAGGTTGTCACAGAGAAATGAGTAAGAGTAGAATAAAATACAGAATAGAAAGCACCGTACACACATGTATACCTAAACACATACACACATTTGACGAGGAAAATTAGAAATATTCCTCGTTGAAGTAAAAAACATTTTCAATTAAGATATGTAGAACGGGTTTCACGGTGGTGTCCCATTGAACGAAAATGCAAAAAATCTTCGATTGAATAGAACGCTTCATTCAATAAAAGTGTTGTCAAGGCCGCTTTCAGTTGCTTGACTGTGACATTTTTCAGCGCAGTTGGTAGTTAAAAATCTTTAGGGACGTATAATGAATTGGTTGCTGCGTTAATTTCGGCATGTGGTACGGAATGGTGAGATCCTTTTTGGAACGAAGTTCCTTATCGCGCGTTGCGAAAGGGGACGGAATAAATTAAGACCAAAAGTTGTAACGACACTTTTTGCTATAGTGGTAAGCTGTGCGGCGTGCGCGTGTTTCTCTGCCTGTCTCTCTCTCTCTCTCTCTCTCTCATAGAAAGCAAGCCAGTTTTTCTATTTCGCATTGAACAGTGTGGTGTCGCGACGATTATTTTTGTTGAGTGTATACAGGTTTTTTGTACATAATAAATAATAAAAAATAATAACAATGATGAATCCTGACAGTGTTTCTGCACAAGTTCCGGATATTGCTGATGGAGTTAGGTAAGTAGAGATTTTATACAGACAATAATAAATGCTTATGTATTTTCAGCAAGTACGCATTATAACCTCTTTTTACTATTGTGCTAACCAAGTCATACGCGTTATAATCTCTCCATTATTGTGTGTTTAGCAAGTGTACGCGTCATAACTTTAATAAATTTAAAAGCAAATTATATTTTAATATTACAATATCAATGCGTATGTACTAAAATTGAGCCTACTGATTAAGTTTAAATTACATTATATTTGTTAATAATAAAAAAAATATTATTATAACTAAAAAAAAAAATTATTACAATTCCACCACTAATTAATCGAAAGGAACTTCGTTCCATCCGGGTGTCCCTTGACACCTCTCAACTTTTTTGTTCCTGGTGTCATAACAATGGTGGGATGAATTGGAGGAAAGTGAAGTTCCATTTTCCTTAACGAACATAATACATTGTAAAATGAATGCCGAGGGTAGAGTTAAAATATTGAGTTTTTTAAACAGCGGCTTGCAGTGATCCCTGGGGCCAACTTGCCCAATTATACGTACAACTTTTTTCTGGATTTTGAATATTCTCTCACTTGGAGTTGCCCCACAGTGAAAGTCCATAAGCGAAAATAGCATAAAAGTTACTGTAATAGTATTTAAGTGCAGTGTCTAGACTGGTGACTTGTGTGAGTTTTCTGATTTGGTATACTACTTTATTTAGTTTTTTTGCAGTATGATCAATATGATTTTTCCAATTCAATTTAACGCTTTTTTGTGAGTCTAGAATCAGAAAAAATATTTCATTTGTTTTTTCAGAATTTTGTTTTAGATTGTTTGCTGAGAACCATTCCGAAGCTTTTTCAATATTCATATGTTGTAGCCACTTGTATCATGGCTGATATTCAAAATTGTAGTGTCATCGACATATAAACCACCGCATGAGCATTCAGAAATTTTGGTAGGTCATTGATAAATATGATGAAAAATATAGGTCCCAATATGGACCCCTGGGGAACACCAGTCTCTATGGGCAGTACGCGTGATTGCTCACCCGAAGGTAAAACCACTTGTTGGTGACGATGATATAGGTAGGAGGCAGCTTCAGTGCGTCACCCCTGATTATTTAACAGGTATTCATGAGTGACGCAATCGAATGCCTAGGATAAATCTAGCATGGTGGCACATGTAAATTTATTTTCATCAATTGCTTCCATGATTTTTTCCAAAATGTTTATCAATGCCTCGGTTGTTGATTTATTATTTCGGTAACCGAACTATTCTTTGGCAAAGAGTTGTTTTTCTTCGAAATAAGAGACAATTCTGGATATCAGCAAACATTCGCATATTTTTGAAAAAACTGGAAGTATTGAAATTGGCCTGAAGGAATTCATGTCCTCGTTCTCGCGAGTTTTGGGGATTGGTACTACTTTGGCGGTTTTCAGTTTTTCTGGAAATATGTTCTGTTCTAAGCCAGTTCGTCACACAGATGTTTAACAATACTCACGTTCATATCATGAACGTCCCTGCTGCGAGAAGTTTTTAAGTTCCTTATTATACTTTTTATTTCTTCTCCAGTGGTGGGAGTAATGAAAAAAGGAGAACAGGGAGAACTGTGTGTGTTTTTTAGTGTTTCTATGAAGTCAAGGTTGCTATAAGGGATTGCGTTAATGATATATTCACCCACATTCACAACGAAATTAATTGAAGTTTTCTGCTGAAATGTTGGTTTCATTTTTCAACGCATTTTTTCCTGTCTGTATTCTTTATATGATTTTCGTTTTGCGTCATCAATTGCTTTCTTATAATTTAGTTTCCGGTGATTGTGTAGATTGTTTCACAATATTAACAGCTTCAAGCTGATTTCTTATTTCTTTCAGATTTTTGTTGAACCAGTTTATGTGTAGTGTATTGGTACCTTTGATAGTTTTTTCTGGAAAATGACTATGGAAATGGTTGAGGAAATTTTGAAAAACACGATTGAACAGATCATTGGCTTCTCCTGCAGTATATGAGTCATTCCAACTCAAGTTGGATACGGTTTGTTTGAAATCCATTAATTTTTGTTGAGAAATAATTCTGTTTTTTTTGTATCAATATTCTGTTTGGGTTTACCTTTTCTTTCTTTGATATGCGTGTAGATTCTGTTACGGAAAAATCATGGTCGAAAGACGCCATGATATCCAAAAACTCACGTGTGAAAGTCGGCTTTTTATTGCATATATCAATATTAGTCGCCATTAATTATAAAATTTTCCTCGATGTGTTTTGTTAGGCGTTGAAGCATTATCGAGAATTTATCAAAGAATCGATTCACATTGTCATTGATAGGTGATCTCTACATCGTGATTATTACAATGCCCAGGTCAATCAACCTAATAGCCGCGAGTTCAAAAACTTTTTCTTCATTTAAGTCATCGAACCTTTTTACAGAAATTGTTCTGATATTTTTTCTGACATACAATAGGACACCACCGTGTTCAGAAAGAATCCTACAATGAAAACTAGCTATATTAAAATTTGTTCATAGTGAAGATGATATTTCATGCTCACGTAACCAGGTTTCCGTGAAGCACATTACGTCAAAGATCCTTTCTTCGGAGATAGCTTCGATTTCACCAAGTTTGTTCCCTATATACATTGAATATTATTGTAGAAAATGTCCAGTCTGGAAACATCGTCGTCTGTGTTGTAGTTTTTGGAAAGTGTTGATCTGTTTCCGTTGAGAACTACGGCGTCATCTGGGTCATCTGCTGGCTGCTAACACGTCCCTGTTTACAATGCTCACGATGCTCATGTATCCTGCCCCAACGTTTGTGTTGTCCAGTGTGTTTCTCAGTCTAGAGGTGCCTAGCCTTGCCTCTCCTTATATCCAAGTGAAGGGGAGGCAGTCCCAACAATGTCTCCATGGCTGCAGTGGGTGTTGATTTCATTGCCCCTGTAATACTCACGCAGGGAAGTCTTCGCACCTTGTCTAGTTTAATTTTTGCACTCCTTTGCCACCACACCAGGAAGGCGTAAGTTATGGCCGGTTTCATCACCATGTTCTACAACCAGTGTACCATATTTGGTTTCCATCCCCCATTTCTTCCCACAATTAATGTGGTCTCCGCTTTTCTGGCCACTTTCATTAGATGTTGGTTCCAGGTCAGTTTCGAGTCCAGAATAACCCCGTGATATTCTCCCCCTAACTTCTCCCTTGATCTGTATAGTTTCTCCTCGAAAATTCATGGGTCCTAGTCCCTCTAGGTTACGTCTTCAACTGCATGTTATTATGGTGGCTTTTTGAGGATTGATATTTAACCCATCCAAGTCCATCCATCTGGTTACCACGTTCAGGATCTCTTGCATGTTATCCCTAACCGTGGTGTTGGATTTTCCCTGTTTTGAGACAACCATGTGGTCAGCGTACCCGAAGGTTTCATGACCTTCATCTTTCAGAGACCCCAGTAGACCGTCCATGACCAGATTCCACAAGATTGGAGAGCGTACTACCCCCTGCGGGCATCCTCTGGCCACCCGGGCTACTACAGTCTCCACCATTAGAGTTGGTTGGTTGGTGAATCATTCTGTCATATTTGTGGTGGTGGCTTTTGTCGATTATACCGATGTATCGGTAATCGCGAAGCTGGTGAAAATGGACCTTGCATTAGCCACCGGATTTCAATATTTTCTGTTCTTGACGATTGAGATGGTTTGGTTGAGTTTCCAGCTCTTCTGCTACTGAAAATATCAGGGTTACTATGAATATCGCCTGATAAAATGAATGGAGGAAATTGGCGTATATCGGACCGACTCCCAAAATGGACCAGCGTCAGTGCATCTCTTGCTCAGTCATCATCAAGTGTTCTATTAGAGAGGGTCGTTGAATTGAATTTTACATTCCATACAGTAATAGTTTGCATGTTCCAATCAAGCAATTATTGGTAAGTGACGAAGGTAAGGGTAAATTCAATAATTTTGTGATATAGATAAACTTGTTAGCAACGTTTTATGCATATCCTTGCCGATTTTTCAGAAAAAAACCTATAGTTTTCTAAATGGCGTTGTTGCCTATATTGGACCGTTCATGGAAGCCGATGTTGGATCGGTCCAATTTATTGTTATTTCCGAACGTATGCCGAGAGAGACCTTTTTTCAGATATAAGTATGTTAAATAGATACAAATATGGTGAAAGGTCCAAGGAAGGTTTGGTTTTAGCTGTCAATACAGTTGGCCAAGAAAATGTTGGAGTAAACAAATCATCTGGAAACTACCTACAAAACCAAAGAAAAGGCCCTATAGTCACTGAACGCTCATAGCATTTTCAAATGCTACAGCAAATTCCCGCATTCTACAAAACGTTGAAAGTAGCGTAGCCTTCCCGAATACGGTACCATGAAATAGGCAACCCATAATACGAGCGAAATTTGCGATCGAGGGACCTGGGTGGGAAGGTGGTAAAACGCATGAGATTACAAATTGAATCCATTGCCATATTCATTGGATTCGTGTGGTTCATTCGTTCTTTAGTTTCTCGATGGTGTCACCATATGCAACTTGAGTTAGTGGAGAGTATAAGTTCCCTGGAGAAGGAGACGAAATGTTTGCCCCATCCTGCCGATGTAACTGAGATTGTTGCCTATGTTACTTACCGTCAGCTAAAATGTGAGTTTTTTATATAACGTGGGCGATTCCTAATTAAACTCCCCCAACGTTTTTACTTCAATTGGAATTCATTCCAAGGTCCTATCCAGAGTTCCGAAAAAGGTTCCTCACTTACAATTCTATGTTGGTGGCGCATGAGTTTAAAGTAGGAGGGGAAATGGAATGGGTTCTGTAAAAGTGTACATAGGCAAAATACAATGGGCCAGTAGGGACGAGCCAACCAGGTGGAGTTTTTATTGGGTAACGCAGAGGTAGATAGGGCACAGGACTCAGTGAGTCCCACACTACGTTACACACTGAGGTGTCCATAAAGGATCCCTCCTCCCCACAATTAAACTTTCTCCAAGAATGTTCTGCCACGTGTATCGCTGCGATATATCCCATAACAACACGTATGAAGTATCCGAAAAACATGTTGGAAGTTGGGCATGCGAAAGAACGAAAACATTCCTAAAATGAAAAGGCCTATTGTTTACATCTGTTAATTTGCAACACCCCTTACTTTTGAACCCCAGATTTTAAATTATATGATTCAAATTTAACAAGGTGAAATCACTTTGCCGATAGGCTGCTCAGATGGATACGGTTAGGCCGTGAGTAAGGTTCAATTAATGACTTTTCCTAGTTAATCAAATTTGTCCACTAAAAAAATTATACATTAATTAACTTGCTGTTCAAGAGTTGGGCGCCAGACTTGCTAAAGACAAAAATCAAAGATAAATAAATTAAATAAATGTTACAAACGTATGGGGGGCAAATAAATATGCAATAAATAACAACAAAAATTTTTTCCAGTTGATTCTGAAAAAAAAATTTAAAA